>VCRD01009060.1:0-11173 GCA_006783055.1 Trinorchestia longiramus
TAGTTATTATTAACGAATGTTACATTTTATTGTTTTCTGTGCTTACTGGGCCGATACGATAAAATAGCATGGAGGGGGTCGATGTGGATACAAATATCCTATGAAGGGGTCGATGGGTAAAAAAGTTTGCCGACCCCTGTTCTAGACTAACTCTAACATCACCAGCGACGCATGATTGCCAGCAAACAACGATGCGCTACACGGGTTTTAACGCAGCGGTCGCTGCTTTGCGCATAGTGTCTGTGATCGACGGTCACCTTCATAATCAGCTCTCCATGCTGCTGGAGTCACTGGTGGAAAAATTATCTTTCTTTTCATGATCTGTGCTGGAAAAAACTGAATTTCTGCCATGTTACTGTGCCCGAACTGGACGAGTGCTATCATCCGGCGGGATAACAGATAAACAAGTCCAGGTAATTTTATGTTGATCGTTGCAGGGAGACCGATAGATGGATCTGTTACCCGGGAAAATTGCTTGGGTTGTTGATGTAAATTAAGAGCAGAAATGAGTAAGAAGTAGATACCATGTCTGGTGGTTCAATGGCATTTATCAGAGCAACTTGTGAGTTGGTTCGTTTGAAAGCTTGTGCGAGTTTACCTTTTTCTCATATACAGTGAAAAAATCATCAATTGCAATGGTGCTTTTATAACTCAGCTTCATACAGCACACATGACACAGTAATTAACGTTATAGTTCATTGTACGTGTCAGTCAACACAAAACTCAGGCGATGATAAAAAACTGACACCTGTGTGCGTGGAGGATCTTTTTAAACTATTGCGTGAAAAACGCATAGACATTCTGTATTTAAATGTTTTTTTGGCTATGTTTCTTATATCCATGATCGCTAGATTCCATTCTTAGCTTTCAATATATATAAATACAATAACATACATGCATTAATACAAGTGACATCGATAAGTTTTAACCTGTTAGTCCGCGAAATATTGTACCTGTTTAGTTCGTTATTAATGAAGTACTTTGTTCTATTTTTTATCTCAACCCATGATTTCTTTATGACAATGAAAATCAAGTTCCTGTACAACTCAAATCAGTGTAGAAATTTTGAAAGTATGTACATGTTTAGTTGGTGCTGACGGTGAAGCTTGCTTTACATTTTGAAGTTCTTATTAGCGTAAAAGTTTTCATTGTGAACTTCTTGGCGACACATTTCGATCCAAGCGCTTTCATTCTCCAGGTAAATATTTGCTCAGTAAAATCCCTCGGTGAAAACTAAAAGATGTTTAGGTACAAAGATTAAATTATGGACTATGTTTTCAACACTTGTTTTCTAATTATAAGTTACTTAATACTACCATGCTTAGCTCTAAGTTACTTAATACTACCATGCTTAGCTCTAAGTTACTTAATACTACCATGCTTAGCTTTAAGTTACTTAATACTACCATGCTTAGCTCTAAGTTACTTAATACTACCATGCCTATCTCTAAGTTACTTAATACTACCATGCTTAGCTCTGAGTTACTTAATACTACCATGCTTAGCTCTGAGTTACTTAATACTACCATGCTTAGCTCTGAGTTACTTAATACTACCATGCTTAGCTCTGAGTTACTTAATACTACCATGCTTAGCTTTAAGTTACTTAATACTACCATGCTTAGCTCTGAGTTATTTAATACTACCTTGCTTAGCTCTGAGTTACTTAATACTACCATGCTTAGCTTTAAGTTACTTAATACTACCATGCTTAGCTCTGAGTTACTTAATACTACCATGCTTAGCTCTGAGTTACTTAATACTACCACGCTCAGTTGTAAGCTCCATAATATTACCAAGCTGAATGAGTTTTGTGACTGTAACAAACCTAAACATGCATTTTGTTTCACCGTGATAGTAGAACTGCCCAAGTTTCATTAAAGTTACAAAAATTGTTTTTCACACCGCCCCATCTCTATTTAAACTTTGTTCATCATTATTTTCTAAGTAAAAATAAATGAGTTGCAGATTTCACGAGCTGTTGTAATCATGTTCGTCAATCCTTTCAATATTCGTAGGTAAAGAGCAAAGCACAATGGTGACTTCTGAAAGCTGCTGGAAAAAGCTGTTGCGATGCAGCTGTCGTCCCTCAGTCATGCCCTTCCAGCTTAGCCACCTGTGATTCTTAACACACCTCCAAAACAACTATAATTTGCTAGCTAAAAAGTATAAATTCAACCATCGTCGAATATAGATATTATGCTCTATTCTGGCTAAGTTGCCTAAATTATAAAGAAAATATTTCAATCTGAAATTTATGATTTGTAAAAGTTCATTTAGATCATTGAGAAAATTCCTTTTTCATCAACTTTGCCCTTAACTTTTGATGCTAATGATTTGTTGCAGTAGGTTCACTCTTTTAAAGTTTTGAATAACATTTGACATTCCGTCATCTTTTTGAAACATTCTACATTCTGGCGAATGTAGTCACTGCAATAGTACCTCGTCCTTACAGCAGTTAGCCTACTTCCATTTACACATTCGTAATTAGGCAAACTCAATCTTCTTATTAATACATTTACGCCATGTTCATAAAACCAATTGCACATTCGTAGTTAAGCGAGCTTGATGCTACCATTTACACATTCATACAGTTTACATATCAGTACCATTCACACATTCATGCCATTTACATGTAATCATTTATCTTCATACTGGTGGACCCACACGTGAAAATTCACGTGGTTTTTACTGAATTATTTCTTGTTATTTCCCAGTGGACGCAGGCTTTGTGAAGGAATTTCCACATTGAAGGATGTGTTTTGGTATCCAGAATAAAATGCTTACAGTACATGGATACCATACCGAATTTCCTCCTATCGAAATCTTTAAGAGCGTGACAAAGAGATGGACCAAGCAAGCAAGCAACAAGTTGGGTATTATACAGTGGGATATAATCGACTATGTATCTTCATCTCTCTCTCTCTCTCTCTCTCACTGTATCTGTGTGTGTCCGTCCCATTACTTCCTATCCAATAGTGAAGAAAAATTATTGAACTGAAATCAGAACGGGTACGCATGTATTATAAGCATTGTATTAGGGATACCAAAGGCGCCGGATCACTATAAAATACTCCATTTTTTCCGTTATTAGCCTTCTTCTCTTACACGGCCATGTTATCGGTAAATACGGTACAGATTGGAAGTTCTGTATACATTCATGAAAATTATTCAGATTATGTTAGTACTACGGGTAAAACTAAAAAATGTATTATGTTTCATAGATCCTTAATTTTATCACTTTTAAACCAAGTCATTCCAACGGGTACTATCAGGGCCATGTTATCGATAAATAAGATACAGAATGGAAGTTCCGCATGTATTAATGAAAAGCATTCATTTAAAACTCAATAATCCATCATAAGTCTTAAATACATTCATATTTAGAATAATTTTAAATTAGTCAAAACTAAATCATAGAAATTTCACGGAAACTGTCTGGTACAATAATAGTTAGGCGAGTTCGATGGAGCACTGGAACTTTTATGCACTAAGAAATAAGAGCTCTTGTCCGTCCTCGGTACTGGCACCTAGCTGTTTAATGTCAAGTATTGAGTCAAGAAGTATTAGTAAACCAGAGAGTCAGCTTACAACACTGCTAGGGTATTGGTGGTGCCCAGAGATGGCTAGTCATTCTAACATTTATTGTTGATTCTGGGTAACCTTTAGAGTGTTTTTAGTGGAGTTTGACCTACCGCTGCTGTGCTTTCAAACTGTTGTGCCATGCGCACACAATATGTGTTTTTTAAGAGATGAAGTCCACTCCTGTGGCGGAGTGTGTAATAATACTTGCTCTAGGTGTTATTTTTCGTGATTACAGATAAATTACCAGAGTGTTTGACTAACGTTCTCTGCTACGTGAGAAGGAACATGTTATCAGTGAGAAGTAGAGCATCGCACTTAAACAGCTGGTGAGAGTATAACATCCTCCTCGTGACCATCGAAAGATCGTTCATTTGTAGCTATGTAGTCTCTTTCTCTTGAAGTCTTGTAAGCCACCTTCCCATATATTTAAGGGAACTAATATCACTTGAAGTTCTGTGAACAACTTTGCATCGTAGTGTCGTAAAACACTATGAATTGGAGTGCTGTGAACCACCTTGCCATGTATTCTTGTGGATTACCGTCACTTTAATTTCTGTAAACCACCATCATTCGATGTAAACCATAATCGCTAATAGTTTTATGATAACTTCCTCTGGTAGGTTCGTAACGTTCATTCCCTAAAGTCTTAGGGACGTAATTCTTAAGTAATCGTGTATCGTCGTAACCTTATCTCCTGTACTGTACTGTAGGTTGTACGCTGCTGTTTTGCAGGTAGCCGTCACTAATCCAACGTCATGTGTGAGTCCGTAGATTTGTTGTACTCGATCCCTTGAAGTTTTATATGGTACCTCTTCAAATTGCTTTGTAGTATATTCATCCAAAATACTTAAAGTATGATCCACCGTTTACTTAATAGAACATACTCTGAAGCATGTGGAGTGAAATATTTTGCACAACGCAGTGATCTTTCCATCACTTCAAACCATCTTCTATTATTTGCAAATTGCTGTTTTCATGACACCTAAATTATAATTTAATCCGGTCACAATGTCTAATAAGATCCAGTTTAATAAAACTACCAATATCGCTTAGGTTTTATTGAGCAATGCATCTGATAACATTACGTAATCGAGTACAGACACCTCTCACAAAATTATATTTATCCTTGTTTTAACGGCTTTCTTCACATGGGTTTAACAATGGAGATGTGTACGAGTACAAGGATGTCATCATTCACAGTTTCGCACCATTTTTCTGCCTCAGACTATTATAGAGGATGGAGGAAGTTGATTAGTGGCCTCAATAAATGTTGGTAAACATACCAGCATATTTATAAATTCCTAAAAAAATAATTAAATCAACTGCTTCTTCAATTTGATTCATTGAAACATTAATGTTTAATGAAGCATCAATGTTTAACCCTTTAAAAACTAAAGAACTTCAATTACGTAGGTACCTGGTTGAAAAGTAGGTTATAAACTGTTCTTTACATATGACACAACTTCGACAAGGTTTTCATGTCAAACAAATTAATGTGCATTTAAATATCATAAGCTCCAATGCGTGTTTTTCTTTTTATTTCAGCATGAATGGAATGAAGAAATTTACTAGAAAAAACACATGAATCATTTATGGTTTGATGCAAATCTTGCGACCGTCGTATTTTCAAGCGTAAAATTGAATGATATGGTTAGCTTAGAACTCCTGCAGCGCTAAAAATAAAAAGTATATTTTTGGCTAATAAATAATGTTCTTCAACTTTATCTGTCACTGCCTATTACTGCATTTATTTGTCAAATAGGAAGCGTAAATTTGAACGTGCATGCAGAGCAATGAGCTCACTTTCTACGAACAAATGTGTGCTCAGAGTCAGAGTTACATCCCTCGTCACGTGCTCAGAGTCAGAGTTACATCCCTCGTCACGTGCTCAGAGTCAGAGTTACATCCCTCGTCACGTGCTCAGAGTCAGAGTTACATCCCTCGTCACGTGCTCAGAGTCAGAGTTACATCCCTCGCCCCGACTCAACGATTGTTTCATAAGAGCCTGGTGGTGAAAGCACGCAGTCCGTGAATTTTTATGTCCGGAAGCGAGAGAACTGTGAAACCTCTCTGTGTGAAAGTTGTGTATTCGACTGAGGACGCCAGTGAATTCACCAATAGGAGGGGGATTACCAGAATATGCTTTGTTCAAATGGGAACACATCAGAATGAAAAGTTGAAGCAAGGCTTCATCGATGTCGTATCGAATTGTATCCCCTCAATTCATAATTATTCAAGCCTTGTAATAGGGCTTGAGGTAATTACTTCAAATGGGTTGAAGGAAAAATCAACACCAAAATCGAAGATGGATATTGTAGTTTAACGTTCGCAGAATTATGTGAGCAAAAAATGTTCGTACTCGTAGATACTTAATTTATAGCTTCTTTATATATAATAGATTAGTCTTTTTATGATCAACATGTCGTTTATTTTCATAATTATTTCATTATACTTATATGCCTAGTAATAAAAAAGCTCACTTCCATCAAATCAAATACGTAAAATGTGCACTTAATCGTATAAAGATCGTATAACACCTAATTCTTGATTTACGCGTTGTCTGCTGAGTAACCATCACGTCTAAATAAGACAATAGTCAGTCGAGGTCTTGAGCAATACATCAGCATCGCTTTGTCTTCAAATGAGTCAGTTTCACGTCCTAAATTACGTGTATTTCATGCTGACAAGCTGAAGTGCTTCTTCCATCAAACGCTCCTTCACACAATGACTTGTTTCCTTCAATAATAGTTTTACATATAGCGTATTTTTCCCTAACTCACTTTACTCTTCAGAGTGGCCTTCCTTCTTATTGCCTTCAACAAAGACCTTGTGCAAATCTCGGATTCAAATCGATACTGAGAATAACCATGCAACTCAGCCATAGGAATATCAATGCTTATGAAACCTTGCTTGAAAGACGTTACTAGCTGAACAAATCCCTGATTACTGCAAAAGCCTTATATTTTAACAAAAATTCTATAGTCGTGGCCTAGGCAGTTGCACTGATTTGTATTCATGTACTTGAACATAGCGTTTAAAATTAATTTTTAATTACATCACCTTCTTAGCACTACAAGTTTTGAGCGAGCACACCTCCGACAAATGCCTTGTTTCCATTTAGAAGAGCTCCTTGTTAATCCCTTATTAGAACGAAAGGCTTATTTCCCCAACAAGTGCTCGAGAAGTTCCACGACGCCCGCCTGGTAACAAAGAACCTTCGTAGGTATACACCCGTAGTCCATTGCTGCAGCTGCTGCTGTTTCTGCAGCTGTTTCTGCTGAAGGAGCTGTTGTTTGTGCTGCTGTTGTATGGGGTCCTTTTCTTGCTGCTTTTACTGTTCTTGCACATGTTGCTGACATCGTTACAGTTATTTCTTTTACTACCAAATTGGCCTCCCTTGCTCATGTTGATCCTATTGCTGACGCTACTGCTTCCTTTGTTCCTGACACTTTACTGCTATCATACTTCTCTTGAAGGCGCTATTCTTGTTCCTATTGCTGACGCTTGCACTACTCTACTTTCTGAAGCTACAGCTGTCACATTTGCAGTTGTTAGTGCTTATGCTCATTTTGTTGCATTTGTTTTTGTTGCTACTATTGCTCATCTGTTGTTGACGCTGTTAACATACCAGTGCTGTATTTACTACTTTTTCTTGTTACTTGCATTGTTGTGATGTTGTTATTGCTCGTTCTGTTGCTGTTGTTAGGCTATTGTAATGCTTTTGCAGATGTTGTTTGTATTGATACTGATGCCAACCTTTTGCTGACACCACTTCTACTGCTGACGCTGTATCGGTTACAGTACACGCACTATTACTTTTACTGACACTTCTAGTCTTGATCCTTCTTCATTTGTGCAGGTGTTGCTGAGATTGCTGACGTTGTAGCTATTGCTGAAGTTATTGCTAATTTCACTACTGGTGCTGTTACTGACGCCCCTGCCAGTCCCACAGTTGCTGCTGTTGCTGACGCCCCTGCCAGTCCCACAGTTGCTGCTGTTACTGACGCCCCTGCCAGTTCCACAGTTGCTGCTGTTGCTGACGCCCCTGCTAGTCAGGGTTCGACAGCACCTCTGTTGCTAACGGCAGCCTTCAATGCCAACAATTGACCCTAAACGAGCTCCTCTTGAGAAGGGAAGTCGCTTAAGGCAAAAATTGGGAAAGAATTTTTTCGACTCAATTTTTCTTGCGGCTTGATAGAATTCTGCCCCTATCTTCAAGCCTCTTCCATGGAGCGTTACTCAGAACTGAAGTTTCGAGTTGGCTTCGTAGAAATCAATTATAACTTTGACTACTGCCTTAACAACCACTAAAATCCTCCTGTTTTCGAAATAGTACATTTTTATTTATTCTACTCGAGTAGCATGGATTGAAATGAATTTGGTAGCCGAATAAAAACTATTGTCTATGACAGTGCTTTTCAACTAATATTTTGCTAATGAAAAAACCCCGTTTAAAAATACTAAATTTTGCTACGTGACTTTAGATTGTGTCGTGCTCTGTGCATGTTAACATAGTATATTTAATGTAGATTCTCCCAACTATCCTAAGCTATTCATTAGCAATTGCTTTATGAACAATATTAGGAGTATTTTCGTGCGAAGATTTTGAAATAGAACATTAACAACATTTCATTTCTGAAAGTTAAAAAATAAAATAGGATGAAGAACAAATGTTAAATTTTATTTACCGTCAGTCAAATGACTTCTATGTCTTATTTTGAAAGCTTAATGATAGTGATCTACTACAGGCACTGTGGCGATACGTGTTAAATGGGTGGTTTATAATGACATGTCTAATTTATTTAATAGTGATTGATTTAATGCATATAAAAAAGTAAAGTTTATCTGCCTACTTCTAATTGCATGATGATTCATTGTTGATGAGCTCTTTTCTCTCTCATGATTTACGTAATCTTAGTTTCAATGCAGGGTTTTTCTGCATGCAGTCCTACCATCATATTCCAATTAATACTTGTAATTAACACAATTTAATTAAATGCAACAAACATACGTAATCGCACTAGAGGGACTCTAATCCTCTGAATACATGATATGTGAAAAGGTGCTCCCAGAACTTCTTTTCAATGGCAAGATGAGAGTAATGATACACACAAAAGATTTAATACATGTAATGCTAACTTCCGGCGAAATGTGAGTCATCTACCACATTTTGGCATATGAACCACACATTATATTCTATTAAATAGTGCACTATTACAGATCAATCACATGCATGATGGCTGAGTAATTAAATGTGCACACGGAACAATTTAGTTAAATTAATAGCTTTCAACTTCAATGATGAAATTTACCCTGTCGCTAACCTCGATCTCATAGAAAATAATGATATTAAACTTGCTCTTCCACTTGAGATTCTCTGTTGATGATGTCTACAATGTTTAACACTCACGATAAAACACCTTAAAGATGCCGCTAATTTTTTCTCTTATCACGGGTCCCATAATTTCCTCTATGCCCAAGACTTAAATGCTGCTCTCCACGTCCCAACAGTCTACATCGTCGCCGAGATCTAGTTTCCAAGTCTTCCTCTCGCTTCATGGCCTTCTTATACAAGCTTAACTTTTTTTCTTTTGTTATTCATTTCCAATTTCTGTCGTAGAGTCTCAAGCTCCATAACTCAACCGCTCTGTTGTGCTTATCGTCTTGTGAAGCTCAGCATATTTCTCGTGCCTTTCCTGAACGTCTAAGTGTTTGTTTACGCAGCTGTACCGACGGCGTCCTGTAGTGCTAAACCTCTAACGTAGCTGTCGATACATACATTTTACACATCGCCCCCTGAAATTTGAAAACCTAGGTATATATCATAAATCTCACGACAACACCACACATGAATGTTCAAATATTAAAAGTAATACATAAATTTATCTACATGTGTATAGAAAGATGAAGAGTTTGCACTGTTATTGCATGTTAGTGTTAACAGCTCTCGGTAAAATTTGTGACATAGAAGTGCAAACACTGAGTGTCTTCCAAAATGGATTTAAACGCAAACCACGAGTACCCACTGTATATTGTGGTAAGTAAGTAGCATTAGTGTCGTTGAATTATTTTCAAGCTATTTAAAACCAGATGTTAGGCAGCATATGGGTAGTATTTGAATGATCCTAGACGAGAAAAATTAATTAACATTTTTCATAAAACACATGAAACTTTATGAGGCGTAACCGCAAGTAATATGAATAGCAGTTAGGTATAGAAAACACACAAGGAGATAAAATTAGATTTAATTCATGAATGACAACTTAACTCAAATTCAACATAAGGGAAAAGCGTAGACTGTACATATATGATATATTTTTAAAATGTTGGCATAGTTCACTGTTATTATTAGCCTAATTATTAGTTCACAATGGAGTGAGAAGAAAGATTAGCAGAGCTCATGCAAGTCACCAAGGTCTAGAAGCTGATGATGTTCGTACGAGCAGCAAAAGCAGTGGATGGCAGAAAATCAGTTGCTTGAGAGATCTTGAGTTTAATCAGAATTTCAAGCACAGTCTCTCGAGTGTTTAGCGTCCTGGAAGAATAGAAGAAAGATGCTATGGCAGTCACTTTCTTGAATACGGTAAATGATTTACTATTCATATTTTTTTAGCAGACCCGACCTTTTCCTTGATATTTATTGCCTGTTTTATTATGGGCAGCTCATCTACATAAACTATCCTACCACCCTTCAATAGATGTAATTCTGCTGAGTTTTAGAGGCAGAGGCTGACAGAAATTCTACCTAAGAGGAGAGTGCAGTACAAGTCTAGCTACCCGAATACAGCAAGAAAAAGAGTAGCTATCACAACATCTCTTAGAGCTGAGCAGTTGGCGCTGCTGGGTTAGCTGGCATGTTCTTAAGAACATGTCTAGATGAAGGGTATTCATTTGTATTCATAGAGCAAACAATGTCTCAGGTGCTCCTCATTAATATCCATTTCCTGAGGGTCAAGCCACTCAAAATTAAATTCAATAATACTCATTATTATTTCTGAAAAATTGATTTAAACATTACAACACCAATTTACTAAAAAATAACTAATTATATATGTTTTACCAGGTTGTAATATGATCATATTAAAACACGACTACTCTCTTTCTAACCTAATGCATCAACGACACAAGCAATTTTCCCGGGTAACAGATCCATCTATCGGTATCCCTGCAACGATCAACATAAAATTACCTGGACTTGTTTATCTGTTATCCCGCCGGATGATAGCACTCGTCCAGTTCGGGCATGGTAACATGGCAGAAATCCAGTTTTTTCCAGCACAGATCATGAAAAGAAAGATAATTTTTCCACTAGTGACTCCAGCAGCTTAGAGAGCTGATTATGAAGGCGACCGTCAACCACGGACACTATGCGCAAAGCAGCGACCGCTGCGTTAAAACCCGTGTAGCGCATCGTTGTTTGCTGGCAATCATGCGTCGCTGGTGATGTTAGAGTTAGTCTAGAATGATTTCAGGTAGCAAAACCGACGGCAAATCTTGACTGCATGCCTGGAAATGGCCTTTTGCATGATTGTAGAACAAAAATGATAATTAGGGTGCAGAACACAAAACGGCAATTAGGGTGCAGAAT
>VCRD01009061.1:0-15728 GCA_006783055.1 Trinorchestia longiramus
TTTTTCCCGTGGAAAATATATTATATTTACCATGGGAAAAAATGCAAGTAGTCCACTAGTGCTTTCCACCCTTCAATTATTTCTTGGATGCTGAAATTTAGATAGATTCATTTTTTATTTTGCTAAGTGCTATCTACTCAAAAAATATTGTATCTAAATATTTTTTCCAAATAAAATGCCATATGCTAGTTATCATTTTGGCAACAATCAGTTAAATTTAATCTACAAATTATACTGCTGCTCTCAATGCCGAGTTTCAAAGTCAATAAAAAGTGCTTGAGTGTAACCTTATCAAGACTAATTTTAGCTGAAAATCTTAAAATTTAATTAACAAGGACTGCAGAATCTGCTATATTAAAAAAATGCATACATGAAATATATTGAACACTAAATATTACCATTTATACTGACTTTTCAGGTGCAAAAAAATTAATCCTTGTTATAGTATTCAATTTTTGAAACAAAATACTCTCTACATCTAGAACAATAACCAAAAGAATTCCAATGACTTGGTAAATATTCTACTTTGAAGATTCATACATCAAACTTTGTTCTATATTTTAAAATATGTCATAAGCTGTATACTAAAAGAAAAAACATATAAGTATAACAAATCAGCTACTTGCCTCATACTGGTCAACTTCAGGACCTGTGGATGTGCGGCATGCAGCTGTGAGGTGCAAATAACGCCCAGCCAGTGCACTGCCAGGGCAGTGCACTGGTAAAAAATTAAGCACTCTAGAACAAGTGAGCATTTTCTTTCATATTGTTTAGGCTGAAAAACAATTTCAGGTTACTCATAATATAAAACAGAAGGGCAAATAATACCGGCATGTATCTATCACAGCCATATCTCTATATAAATATTAAAAGAAGTAAATTTATCGTTTTCTGTTTCAGCTTTTACGACTAGTAAATTCTTGGGTTCCATTTCTTTCAGAAGAGAAAACTAAGATAGCAACAATTACGATTTCTCAATTTTAACACACTTGAAAGTAGTCCATTATCCCCTTTATAAGAACTAAAGCAACTAAAAACGATCACCTAACATTCATTCAACTTTAATTTGTATTTAGTTATTCAGACAAATTCTTCTTGATTTGTGTTTCTTATTATTATTATTTTAGGTTTATTAGAGCTTTGGAGACGAGCCTATGCAGCTCCACACCTTCAAGAATGTTTATTTTTATGATTCGTATTTATTGGCGATACAGAGACGAGTTGATCCAAGCTGATCCGCTGATGCAGAAGTTATTACAGGAGTCGAGAGCCTTTCTATAAATTGTATTACAGAGTAGCAATAGAGTTCGAATAATGGATAGCTCGCTCGCCCAAGTGCCGTTAAAATGAAAAAAATACAATAAAATCATATGCCTTATATCAACATATCGCACAGTATAGTATAAATCCATAGTACACAGATAAGGTATTAAATTTTTAACGCTTCAGGCAAGTGATAATGTCTTCCAGTGATTATGACTATCCTCTGTAATGTGACTTGAGGTAGTATGTGTGCTATAAGAAGTTGATGATGGGTCGTATCCTTATTGCGATATAGAATGAGCCAGGTTCAATTCCCGCAGTGTTAATCTGTTTCTGTCTGATCACCGGCTGACGAGAAACAAGTTAATAAAAGAAACTGCACGTGTTTCACATTTGGATAACATGTAACATCATCTTCATTAGCAAACATTGAACTGATGCAGAGCATAAAGCAGAAACCTACGCAATAATTATATTTACTCTGTATTCATTTTTTAATTCTATTTCAAACAATTGTAATAGTTCAACCAAAAATAAACAGCATCTAATGCATTTCCAGGTTCCGTGTTTTCTGTAGCTTGTTTTTTCTTGAATGGAAAGTAGAGCCGCTGCGCACAATCCGTTTTTTTTTCTCGCTAAATTGGACCATTTTTTAGATTTTTTCTCAGTATGAAAATAACTTAAAACTGATCCGTGTATGCTTTCTGCACGATGTTATTTTAATAGCTACGGAAAATTTCTGAGTTACCTACCGTTGCATTTCCTCGTTTCACAGCGACAAGACACGTTCTTCTAACTGCCCATTATCACTTGTCACGCCGCCGCTGCGTTGAGTGGTAATTGTCGCTGCTACTGCGCTGTGTGTCAGTTAACCGAGAAGGTAAGGCATTGGGAACGGTGACCCCATTCTATATGAAAAACTAGTAGACTCACGTGAAAATCCACGTGTTTCTCAATGATTTTTTCGTTTGATTTGCCAGTTAACGTGAGCTTTGCGCAGGAGTTTCCACATTGAAGGATGTGCCTTTGGTATCCACAATACAAAGCTTACAATACATGTATACCCTACCGAATTTTCTCCTATCTAAATCCTTACGAGCGTCACAGAGAGACGGACCAAGCAAGCAACAAACTGTGTATTATTATACAGTGGAATTGAAATGTTTATCTTCATTATTATGACGGACGTACTTCTACAATATCAATCCTCGAATTGTACACTATCGAGAGAGCGTAATTTTTCTTTCTTCATTCATTGTTGTCCAGCGTAGACAAAGGAGAGTAGAGCTTAAAGTTTCCTCCAAATTTAAATGTTTAATGCATTCATATTCAAATGTAAGGTGCAGCAATGATTTTGATTAGATAATTTCTCTGCTAATTTTCTTTATTCGCGGAGTAGCATTAATCTTAGCTGTGTTCAAATATTTTATGCTTTTCATTTACAGTAAAATGAAATAGAGCCTCAATTTTATTTCGAACCTTTTAAATTCACTGTAGTAGCGGTGTGAGGTTAAAGCCATGAAAAATTTATTGCTAGTATGTAATAATTGAAAATGTTTGGACTGTTAGCTTTTTCATTATTCACCTTTGTCCTAAGCGGATAAAAATTAAAATTAAAAGGGTGTACAGAATAAACCTGCTATAATAATTCATTTGAAAGACTACATAGCGTCTCTTTACAGTATCTCAGTTCCATTGGAATATAAATATATTTGCTCGTATATGTTCCTTTCTCCTAACAATTGTTTAGCTCTTCGATTGTAAAAACGGAGTAGATTTTAACTAACGTTTGTGGTTTGTTTCCATGAATTTGCGGACAAAACTAAGAATAACTTCACTCTACCAAAATTCGTTAATTCATGTTCAAAAAATCCTACGAAAAGAAAACGATAGAATCTAGGCTACATTGACATTTTTCAAGTACTCAAAAAAATGGAACGAATGCATAACGACAACCAGCGGTTTCTGTTGGAGTGGAAACCTGTTTTCGGAAACTCATGTTCACGTCCGACGATGAGGTCGAGCTTGGCATGCCATTCATTTTTTGTTTGCAGTTTCCGCGGATAAGTTTTGTCGTCTGCTGCGCATCTCCCGTGCTCATTGTGAGGTCGCACCTCACAGCGGTCGCATTATTCTTTGCCGTCGTTAGTCAAATCCAGACCTGAAATTGACAGTTTTACTTGCTTAGGAAATGTGTTGTTTTGGTGCTGCAAGGAGGCTAGCTATGGACTGCGAACATTAAATAAGAGAGGTTAAGGAATTTGAAGAAAAGTTCTGTTATTGAGGGGACTACGCGGTGACTCCCAAAATGCTGAATCTGCATATTTTCCAATAATGTCGTTTTTTTCGAGTACGACGCTTTTTTTTCTGAAAATCAGCTTCCATGTTAACATGTCAATAGAATTTGCAGTGACAACGCAGTCACTGATAACAATTATGAACGTAGCCTTTACTCTGTTCTATATTCATTAGGTCGCAGAGGTTTCCTAACTTTATTCCCCTATCCACAAACTCCCTAAGCATGCCAGAGGTCTTCGCGAATTCTCAACTTTTCGTAACACGATCTAAGTCCAAAAAATGTTTTTTTAGAGATCAAATCTGTTTTGTATTATTTTAACGATAATATCTCGCACCTTGAGATATAGAATAGGTTAAGGCAACAGGAACAAGCCGTTTGGTCCATTCTTCAGTTGATACCAAAGTCCCATGCCGTGCTACCCAAGCCCCATGCCGTGCTACCCAAGTCCCATGCCGTGCTACCCAAGTCCCATATACTCACGCACCTCCTAGTACTTGCACACCAGTTAGGTATTGAGGCAGGCTCACATTAGAGTTTTCTTAGCTTTTTCCATAATTTTATTGATTACAATTTCACTCAAATCAGTACGACTGTTGATTGGTCGATGCGCGTGTACTGCTGCATGGTAGCGTTCGTAGGTGCGTAGTGCGTATTTATTATACTTGTATTACATGCTACACTTCGATGATAATAATACTACAGTATTTATACCTCGCAACAGAGACAATACTTTCATACGAGTGTGTGGTTATCTGCATTGACAGCGAATTCTAGTTACACACTGGAAAATATATATGTTCTACATAGAGTACGGAAGTAATAGAACCTCATAAATTTTGAAATTGTACAAATTCAAGAGCATTGATATACATTGCGCGTGTTGGTATTTGTTGTTGTTTTTAGTTCGCATTAATGCGACCGATTGAATTTTTATTTATATGTCATATTCTTCCTTATTATATCCGCTGTATCCCGGGGAAACTCTTCCTTATTATATCCGTTGTATCCCGGGGAAACTCTTCCTTATTATATCCGTTGTATCCCGGGGAAACTGTGAGCTCTAATTCTTAAATACAAAATTAATTGAAAGCATGGAGCTTAGGAGGAAAATTCTATAATGTATTTTCCTTTAGTAGTAAAATATCACATTGAATAAAATTGGAATCCATGGAAATCATGTTGGTGCCCATTTCTCCTGAAACTCAATACTCATATAGTATATTATAAGTCTTGACTGTATGTAGTATGTCGCAAGTCACATTGAAGACTATAAGTAATTTATGACTCATAATTTGTTTCAGATGAATGTACGTAATTTTTATACAATATGAAACAAGAGATATTACCAGGAAAAGCTTCTCGGGGGAGTTTTAATATTCCTCTAACACTTTTCTTCATAGTGGTTTTGGCAGTAGCAAATGTCTGTCTTGTATCTCTTTCTATTCATACGCACGCTCAGGTAGCAACGAAAATGCCTGTTTTCGATGACCATCTTTCTGAAAACATCCTCAAGTATTCAGTAGAAGAGAATAATTCTGACAATTTCAACGCGTATCACCCAAAAAGTAAAAAAGAAATTCTTCAGAGACGAAGTAGGCTAAGCGAATCTATGCAACCAACTAAGGAAGTGGCAAAAGAGAACTTCAGTAAAATCACGCAGCATTCCAGGAAGCATTATTGGAGATCCAAGCCTACACACCTGTTCTTGAACTCTAGCGACTTGGATGAACCCTTTGGAGTTGGAAATTCACGAGTTGCTTCAGGAAAAAGCGCATCCAAACAAATCGAAGACAAGCAAGCTCACTTGAAAACAGGTCGGAATGGTGGAACAAAAATAACAGAGACTCAAAAGAATTCTCAAAATGTTTATGATAAACTTTCTTGGGTTGCCGAAAAGTCAACGAAATCGGAGAATCACAATGGGAAATATGCTCGGGAGCAACCGAAATCGAATGATGTTGCTGTAAAAACCGGCTTCGTGTACAAAAATTCTTCACAACCGGAATACAAAAGCTGCTCATGTTGGTCTTTGAATGTGAATTGGGCAGCATTTTCTTTCCAAGTGAGTTTTTATTTTCTCATTCATATGTTGTGAGAGTCGGGATCTTAGCATACGATTGGGGATTCCTGTAAATTCTCTTCATAAAATTAAAATCAAAATCGACTTAAGTAACACTTGATCAAAGTGTCAATACAGTCAAAGTGTCTTATTTCAAACGCTTCTCCATTCATTTGCGACTAAAAATGTGCAAAGGAAATACGCTTGTCACATTTGTACGTTACATTTTCGAACTTATAGCATAGAATTTTCTCATAAAAGTTAATTAACAATTAGTTGAGCGGCGTGCTTAAACTTCCAATCTTCTCTTGGCTGCTGCAGGATTTTGCACCAACTACCACAAATTTTTGGAGACTGCTTGTCTTAAATAACAACTTGTACTCGTATTCGTATCATTTACGGATTTTAACCATAAGGCATTTGAAAACCCAAAGTTAAATATTTTCAGTGTGTCAACGTGATTAAAATAAACTTTTTTCTTGTATGTACCTAACCTCTGTTCGCAGAACATGTTGCCACAATTGGATCCAGTAACCAACCACCCTGCCAAAGACACCCTGCGCATGCGTATGTTTAACCTACCCCTTGAACTATACATGGAGGTGGGGCAGCAGTGTGACCTTCTTCCACCCCTTTTCCAGTGAGTACTTGATCAAATTTCAGTCCGTTGTTAATTAATCGGTTTTCGATCTTTTTCTTACATATCAATTTAAGAGGGTCAGTCGATTACGATTTTACTGAACTAGTTTAAATACAATGTCCACTTCTTGATAGTGCGTCGCTCCCCGAGACTGATATCACTTTTTTTGAAGCATAATGTACAAGCGTTTCTAAATGTTTTCTGTTTTTACTTGTCAATAGAAAAGATTCTATTCTAGAGGTTGTTGTTCTAATCAAGACACATATCCATCTTTCTCACCCAAGCTACTCGCATTGAACTAGGAGAGTAGGTCGAAAAGGCTACTTGACATTGTATTCAGCAGACTGTAAAAACTCCTTTTTAATTCTGTAATTCATATTGAAGTTAATGTAATTCGTTAATAAACGCGCAGGATCAAGTTTGTGAATGACCAGTGGCAGCAATACGACCATAGGGATGGCATTTTCTACCTCTACACTGCTTACTACGACAACAGGACAAAAACAGGTGATGAATTTCGTAACATAAAGAAAAATGTGTGAAATTTCAATTATACATATAAACTACAGGCGGTGGAATAATTTTCCCAGGCGTGAAGGAACGGTTCAATATATATTGTAAGGATTCGAGCATACGACTTTTAATCAGGCTCATTTAGCGCCCTTATGAGCCTCTACCTCAAGTCGCACCACAGAGGACGGGAACAGTCGCTGGAGCGTCATCACTAGTCTTTAGATGCTAGTGTTAAGAACTGAAGACCCGGTACCATGTACTGTGGAGTTTTACTGCATTGTGTGATAGTGTATTGTTTGATGTACCCGAATAAAGTGAATTTTTTTATTAGGAGAGGGAAATCGTGCATGTCTGGGTAGAAAACCCTCTGTCTCAACATATCTTGACTTTTTATTTATAAAGTAATTAAGGCACAATTTCTCTCAAGAGCTACAGTCTCTAATATTACAGCTTTAAACCCCCAATCGTTTTCTTCTAATCTCAGTTTGTCATTGATTTGAAGTGCCCCAAGGAGGAGTGGCTAGGGTGCTGGTTATGACCGACATGAGCTTTGAGGGCCACCTACCCTGGTGCCATCTGTGGTACCCTGGTCAGTTGGAGCCTGTACCCAGCAAGGTGCTCAGAGCAGGTGAGATATACTTAGTACTAGTAGACCCATGCACAAAAATTCACGTGTTTTTACTTACTTTTTTCGTTTGATTTGCCAGTGGACGCGGCTTTGCGAAGGAGTTTCCACATTGAAGGATGTGCCTTTGGTATCCACAATACAATGCTTACAATACATGTATACTCTACCGAATTTCCTCCTATCTAAATCTCTAAGAGCGTCACAGAGAGATGACGGACCGAGCAAGCAAGCAAGCAAGCAACAAACTACGTATTATTTTACAGGGTGTCCACAAAAAATGTATCCACTGACCGATGTATGTATATATGATACCGGAACCATATAACAGTTTAATTCTGATTTTAAATCAGAACCGATATATACATCTGTCGGTCAGTGGCTACATTCTTGTGGACACTCTTTATAGTGGAATAATTGCATTCTCCAGTAAAATATGAAGAAATTAGGCTTTGGGGATATAGTTATTCACGAGTGTAAAGAGTAAACGTAAACCTACCTGCCAAACAACAGTATCCTACACATTAGGTGACCCAAAAGCTTGGGTTCAACGTCGAATTTATGCTTATTTCATTGGTAAACGCAATGTATATTCATTTTATACATCTAGTGAATTTAATACAGTTTACAAGGCTTAACGCAACTCCTAAACTCAGCATTGTCGGAACCTACCACGACTTTGGGTTCTACTTTGTGTAATTCTCTTTATTTTCTCCCTCAGAAATAACGGACTCGAGCTTCAAGGTAAGAGATGGTGACCTTAGAGCTTACCTACTGACCTGCTCAGCCCCTCCACATGTAGTGTCCTCACAGGTGCCTCTTGCGGTGTCCCTGGTGCCCCACCCGTGCCATAGGGCCTCCAACGTCCTCAAGGTGAGCGAATGACTTCGATTTCACCTCCTACAGAGGCGGTAAAATTATTTCACTATATAATAATACAGAGTTTGTTGCTTGCTTGGTTCGTCTCTCTGTGAGGCTCTTAAGGATTTAGATAGGAGAAAATTCGGTGGGGTATACATGTATTGTAAACTTTGTATTGTGGATACCAAAGGCACATCCTTCAATGTGGAAACTCCTTCGCAAAACCCGCGTCCACTGGCAAATCAAACCAAAATTCAGTAAAAAACACGGGAATTTTCACGTGTGGGTCTACTTGTCTAACTCATGTTACCGTGTCGTACACATGTTACATGTTTCATTCTACTCGGGTTCTCTATTTTGCTTGTGGTAAACATAGAAATGTGTCAGAGCATTTGGTAGCACTCTGTATAACATGGTTCATTATTTGTGGGTGAATCATTAGTTTAGAAAAGGTACTGGCATTTGAAATCAATTGAAAACAAATTCACTTTGACGCTAACTTTCTGTCTTGAGTTTTTTATTAACGTTTTTGATAAGTCAAAAAACTAAAGACTTTAATATACAAGCACGCTAACATTTTAACTTTCTACAACACCCACAAGTTTTCTTTGTATTTATCGTTTTTTCTGTTCTTTACTTTCCGCTTGCTACTGAAATGCTGCAGTTGAATGGTGGTCGTGGGCGGGATAATTTCAACACACCGAGGAAAGTTAAGAAAAATGGGTAAGTCTTTTTGTTGATCTGTTCCTTGATATACACGTGTATTGTTGACCTAGGGGGTTATACCTCTTGCAATTTGACGATCATATGATCTAAATTGCGCATGCTTAATTGCAAAACTTGACTCGATGACTGCATGTCCTAATCTGACTATAATCTTGAATGCATTTTACGCGTTACAGTTTTTTTTTGCTCCATTCAACATGTTCGAGGGGTACTACTCTAAATTGTATAAGAGAGAGCACTCTAAGAGGTACAAGAGAAAGCACTCGAGGAGGTACAAAACGAGGTACTCTAGTAAGTACAAGCAAAGGTACTCTAAAAGGTGTATTTGGAGGTACTCTAGAAGGTACAAGTATTAAAATAAATCTAGTCCTGAATTCACAAACTAAACAAAATGAAAAATATTGTATGGGTCACATGTCTTTTTATTAGAGGTAAATTGAAATTACTATGAATTTCCAAGTGTATGGATATTATTCAATCTTAAATCATTCAATATATGTAAATATAGTTCACAATAATGACATATTGGGTAGAAAATATCATACAGGAGAAGTTAGTTAGTTGCATGTAATCCACTCTCAATTTTCTACTTTGTTTTTCAATAAAACTTCAGTCAAGAAATTGTAGTGTCAGCCTATACACAACAAGTCAAAAATATTACTCGCATCAGTAGAGCTTTTGAAGCCACGTAAGCTAAACTAAAAAGTCAAATATTGTTTTTGATCATGAATAAAAAAACACGGCACGGCACAGAAGCAAACATTTTCTGTACTTTTATTCTGTTTGGTCCAGTTCGCTTCCAGAGGTTGCTGTTTGTGGGCCCTGCATGTTTTACTACCAGGAAGATGTGTCCAACCGCCTGGTCGAGTGGCTCGAGCTACTGCGAACTCTCAATGTGTCTAAAGTTTTCTTATACATCATGCATGTGCATCCCAACACGAGGAAAGTGCTCCAGTTCTACGAAAGAAATGGATTCGTCGAGATCGTTACTTTCCGCTACCCTCCGCCTTACATCAATGAACCTCTCCTCCTCAGGTCATTAACAGTATTTTATATCATTATTTTATATCGTAGAGATATGTGAAGGATAGTTTGAGGTTTTTATTATCTGTCGAAAAAAAAGTGTTGATTAACCATAACCAATTATACTAATTTTAGCTGTACTATTACCGTGTAAGTTGACTTATACAATACGTAGAGATTGTGAATAGACATTTAAAGTTTCGCTGTTAAATTTCCATCGAAACATTGAAGTGAGTATTATGTGATGGAGTAATAGAACCCCAAAAAATCTCAAAACTGTCTCTCAAAAGAAATATTCAAAAATCTTCAGATTCTTCCATTGATTTCCAATTAACATAACCTAATTTTGTGTTGCAGTTTACATGCTTTAATTTCAAGAGCATCGAAAAACTGCAGTAAGCATTTTAATATATGTTTGGTTTTGAAATGTTACGTCCTTGCAAGATCATTGTCCCAATTGATGTTATTATCATCACATATCATTTAACAACACAATTTACAATTTAACACGCAGAAACGAATATGGACAAAGTTAAATAAGTTTGTCAATGCTGTTTGCAAATTAAAATTTCATAGAACCTACTCACTGTTGTCTTTAACTTCGAACGAAGTTTGAGTTCAAACATTTATTTTTGTATTTTCTGTGAGGGAAATTTTACGCACCTTAGTTGAGGTAAATAAAACACCTTATTTAGATTTTACCTCATAAGCATATTTTTTAAGACACTCGATTCAGCATGGCATAGTCGGTGCGTTCTACAACATATATCTTTTAGACAACATTACTGAGATCAAGATTTGAACCTGAACAACATGTTTTTCGTATACTTCCGTAAATGTTCTCCATATTTTCTAATGTGTCTGCAGAAGTTTTACGGATGTTGAACGATGGAAGTATTTCTTCGCTGCGGACGCTTACCACACGGACTGCGTGCTGCGGCACAGGCTGCGATTTCGCTTCATTGCAGTGCTAGACATCGACGAACTGCCTGTACTGAATAAACACACCACGCTGCCGGAGTACGTGCAGTACGCTCATAAACGGTAAGATTTCTTAATGACTGGTAGACCCACACGTAAAAATTCACGCGTTTGTTACTGAATTTGTTCGTTTGATTTGCCAGTGGACGCGGGCTTTGTGAAGGAGTTAGCACATTGAAGGATGTGCCTTTGGTATCTACAATACAAAGCTTACAATACATGTATACTCTACCGAATCTAATCCTATCTAAATCCTTAAGAGCGTCACAGAGAGACGGATCAAGCAAGCAACAAACTGTGTATTATTATATAGTGGAATTGTGCTCAAATAAGAATCTGGAGATTAAAAGTTAATGAATCAGATGTTTAGTGAATATGTTTGAAATACTTATATGATTGAATTAATGATAAGAATTCTATAAAGTTCAGCATTGGTTAACGATTAAAGTATTTAACTTCTACTTGATGTTACTATACTTTGATTTCTGTGTCTTTTCTGATGAAACCAAATGAAACTTTAAATGAATTAAGTTGATGGATTGATAACTATTAATTCATTCGTATACAACCCCATTGTTTATCGATTATTTTTAATTTTTCATATGCATATAAAAAATACATTAAAGCCTAACCTTACGATTACATGTTTCATTATACTACGCGTTGTACTCAATACGGACATCAGAGAATAAAAAATTCACATCTCAAAAGACACAGAAAAATGCAATCTATTATCAAACAATGACTTTAAATGCTCAAAATAGTCTGTTATCTAAGTAAGTTCAAGCAATCGAAATCATTTCTCGAACAACTTTGAGCAAAAGTGGATAGTTTGAATATAGATATTGATTTTGAAACGTAGGGTTAATTCCAACCAGATAGAATACATGACACTGATCTAAAATATAACTATATGTGCTCTCTATTTTTCAGTGCCAGTAAGCAGTTCAAATTACCGCCTTCGATCGAACTCAAATGGCAATATTTTCCAATGGACAATCCTTTGGTACCAAAACTCCGTCATCATAACGGCTCGACTAGCGGCAATGTCACCAACTCCAAGTCATATATCATCGACGTGCTGGATATGTCAGAGACGTTGGTTGAGCGCGATCACAAAATGTTCCATGAACGCACGGACACAAACTCCATGTTTACCATCCTTCAGAACACACGCAGGCTGAAGCACGACCGGCGTACCACACACCGGAACTTTAAAGCTATCCACGACATGAATGACGTGACCGCAGTCAACCCGCACCAACCGCAGATCTGCGCCGCCGGTGAGTTTTGTTCTCATCGAAAAATTTGCACCTGCATTCATGTATACTGATGGATTTATTTACAGGAAATTTTTGTGATGGTTTGTTTGGTTTAGTCATGCGAACTAATGTACTTATTTGCAGCGGAATACACCCGTTATTATGGACCTATTCTCATTTGTATTCATTTTAATTTATGAGCATATTTTGCAGCACTGTTTGTGTTAACTTATGAGCTTGTACGTGTTTTCAGGGTAGAGTTCGGCAGGTTTGCAATTACTTGCATGATTACTTTCAAAAAAAAGTATGACAAAAAATTAATATACTCATCCAAAACTGGCTTGTGTTCACGAGGAAAATTGTACAAGGTCTCCCAAGAAATTCCTCAAATTTTCTACTCAATTACAGGCATTGGCTAAGGAGTATCAGTTTGCAATTTTACCTCTTTGACAAACTAATGTTTACACAGTTTTATCACTGTCACTGCTGAGATCACTTATGTTGTTGCTGCGGTAGTTAAACTAGGAATATAATAATAATGATAGTAATTACATANTATACGTTTTTGTTTGTTTTATCAGAGCATTTCGAGTATCGTATGCATCCTTAGCATCTTATCTTATCTTATCTATACTCATCTTCTTGTATATCATGCAAATAAGTACCAGTAATTATTCTCTCATAGGAAATTAACTTCTGTGTCCCTATAAACGTTCACAAATTTAAAAACCTGTAAATAAGAAGGTACTCAATAATGTACTAATGATATGGTCAGTTACCAACGTCACCGTATCTTTTATATTATACTAGTGTACCCAGCCGTCAAAAATGACGGCAGAGATTTTGTGATAATACCCGTGCCATCTAGTTATCACCTTTGTTATAATACCCGTGCCTTGGGATATAGGTTGAGACTGACCTTTACTTCTAGCTGACCATTATTGTGTCTAACTTCACCATCTGGGGAATTTTTAACAATAAATTATCGCCCACGCTTCCTCTAGTGTACCTGTGCCAACAAAAATAATGGTAAATACTGTTGGAAAGATATCAAATAAAATTACATATAAGAACGCAATGCATACTGAACTTGCATACTGATCCCGCCTCCGTTGCCTGACAACAGCTTGTTGTTCTTGAGATAATCTTTCTCTCGCTCTTCTTCTTCGCTCTCGATTCAGTCTTTTGTTTTCGTTCGAGTGGAGTTTCCGTGCTTAGGCTTATTTCAAAGGTAACTTATTTTTCTTGTGACAGTAATAATAAACACTTAGAATACAGCATTTTTGAGCCGCAATAGAAGTACGTATAGCCATTCGTGTCATATTTTAGGTACAGAAATTCAGCATTACTGAAAGCAACTGCGAGCTTGTGTATGTATATTGTAATATGCAATACCCCACCGAACTCCCTATCCACGATACGGACTCGAGTACATAAGGCTCTGGATCTCTCTAATTTTTTTGAAAGTGACTTATTATATGTAGTGCACTTGTACAGCGAAAATGAGTGTATTAATTTACCAGTGAACTGAAACCAAGACCGCCAGTGCTAATTCTTAAGAGCGAGACACGAAACATATAAATAAATAAATAAACAAATAAATAAACACACAACGGTCATTCTTAGTATGGATATAGATGAACAAGGTAAGGCAACCATCGTCAGATGAACGCAAATGTGTTTCATTATCCAAACTAAACTCAGGCACAGAATCACAGCAGGGTTCTTACCTCGAATACAAAAACAAGTGAAATTCAGTTAAATCGTTTAAACGAGTAAAAAATGTTTAGAATTTATTCGTAATAGAAGAATTTATTCGTGAGCTAACTACGGATTACAATTGGGCAATCAGCGAAAAGTTAGGTGACAATCAAGAAGATACGATTAGGAAAACAAAGATGAAAAAAGCTATTTCTTGTTTCATGGATTTGGATTCTGATAATTTTCCTAATTTCTCAGAAATATTACCCTTCTCTGTACTAGTAACATTTCTTACGTCAAGGAAAAATACAATCCAATTCAGTGCTTTTGAGATTTACAATATTTTGTGCATGAACCCATCAGCGCCCATCTTAATACATATAGTCCGTGTTTTTAATTTAATTGTAATTTAAAAAATAACCTAAAAATGTTGCTCTTTTTTATAGATTGTTTGGTTTCTTTGATATATTTTGAACCCAAGCTTCATATATAACAAATTTGTATAAAATGAGCGATAAAAGTATAGCACGAATACAACATTCTAGTGTAGACGAAATAAAAAATCATATGTAAATTAACTGCTGTAATTGAAAGTAAAAGGAGGAGATAGTGTTGCATTTTAAGACGACATTGAAACGCATCACTTTTAATTTAAATATGTGTTGGAAACATTTACTTTACAGCTAAATTCATTTTAAATATTTTCTGTTTTATGAGAACAACTGATGTGTTTTAGTACTTTCTTCACGTAAATAAAAGTTTATAAGTAAGATGTTTGATGAAATCTTGTATGTACTATACAAAATGGTTCCAGGTATCATATAGGTAAAAACAAAAACAGAATATTACTTCTTGAAAGCTGCCCACTAAAGAATCTCTGTGGTGCTTATTAAAATATAAATATATATATACATATTTTTTGTTTGTTCATTAAAACATAGTCCTGAGTGTGACATTATGCATGCATGGCAGGTAGCGTGTTTATGAACACGATGTAGAAATAAAGTTCAAAACTACAGTTCATAGTTGCATCTTGAATCCGAACTACGTATGATACATCAGAAAATGATTTTCGGAACAACAGAAAGTTCTCTAAAATATTTTGAACTACGCAAGACAAGAATATTTAGAATTTTGCAATCCATCCTCAAGAATTGGCGCGGTCATCTGCAATGTTAAGTTGGTGCCACACTTGCTCTACTCTGGGAATGACTTTAGACCTCATCTTCACGAGCGTCGGAACCTCGACTGTGAGGAGAGGGTTGGAACACTCACGGTCCTGGCATGGATTCCTGAAGTGTCCCATGTACGCCACACGTAACTTCTCTCGGTAAACAGGTCCGCAAGCGCCTGAAAACAGATAAAACTGTGTACTATTGTTATTATTATTATTATATTCCTAGTTTAACTACCGCAGCAACAACATAAGTGATCTCAGCAGTGACAGTGATAAACCTGTGTAATTACTATCATTATTATTATATTCCTAGTTTAACTACCGCAGCAACAACATAAATGATCTCAGCAGTGACAGTGATAAACCTATGTAATTACTATCATTATTATTATATTCCTAGTTTAACTACCGCAGCAACAACATAAGTGATCTCAGCAATGACAGTGATAAACCTATGTAATTACTATCATTATTATTATATTCCTAGTTTAACTACCGCAGCAACAACATAAATGATCTCAGCAGTGACAGTGATAAACCTATGTAATTACTATCATTATTATTATATTCCTAGTTTAACTACCGCAGCAACAACATA
>VCRD01009064.1:0-15724 GCA_006783055.1 Trinorchestia longiramus
AAGCACTTAATTCATCAAACCGTCGCATGAAAGTAACGATCCGAGGCGGCGTAGCGTTCGTACGTCTGGCAACCCCTCACGTTTACTTTCCCCCTCCTCCCCTTTCCCCGCCCATACCCCCCGTGAAAGTTGACCAATCAGCGCCTAGACAATTCTGACGTCATGGATGACGTCATCGTCTGAAAACCGCCGTTGGGGTGGTCATTGCCAACCCCCCCATATCATCGTACTTCTCTTTACTGTACTGTGGCTGATACCTAGAGAATGCGTTGCCTGCCTCGTGTGATTTGATGTTTAGGCTCTGCAGCCTGCCCTTGCTGCTGATGGTAGTATTCGAGTGATGTCCTTTGAGCTTGGTATTGTAGGGTAAGCTGCTCTTCAGTTTCCGGTATGCTAAGCCATTGTGTTGTGTTTGATTACTTTTCATAAGCTTTATTTGGAGTTAATGTGGTGTAATATATTAGTAATTTGTTACGTTAACCGGCGGGCGTCGGCTGCATGGTTGCTAACGCGTCGGGTGTGTCAACAACGTAACCATAGATATACCATCTCATCAAACGTTTCACCGTCGGTGTATTAAAAGTGTTGCATTTTGGCTTGAATGAAATTTAGTACAATATGTGAAGTTATTTTTAATAGCAATGCATTAATGAAACACCCAATATGTACTAGGTTGCTTACTTGTATTAATTTCTTACTGGAAAATGAATTACGAATATCTTTAAATGATGGTTTGCTGGAGAATTAAGTAAGAATGATGGTTTAAAAATACCATGCTGAGAATTAATAACAAAAATAACCCTCTATTTTACAATAACATGCTGGAAGAAACACACAAGATTGAAAAATTTATGATTGAATAATTCTAATGATAAAGCTATATTTGTTGTTCTTAAATGTGTTGAAGCATAAAAGTTGTTATAATTTAGTTAATAGAAGGATCTGTAGATCTTGAAATTTTTTAACAATATAGATTTGTCTGGTAAAGTCTGTATTCTCCTTGAAGTATCAACTGATGGTTGTTCAAGGTATTTCCTAACAAGGTTACTTGGAAAAACTTGTTATATCAATTTTGAAACCTTATGGGATATGAAGGTACTTGATACTCATGACAAAATATATATGTGCAGTAATGAATTTATGTAGAGTCTCAGCAGTTTGTTCTAAGGCTACAGGATTGAATAGGCCTCAAATCCCAACATCTTGTATGGAAGAATTTTGTTGCACCAAAATGCTTGCTAACTTCATAAGCAATGCATTTAGTTTTTTCTGCTCTTGTTTGATTCAGTAAACTGTGCATATAAAGTTAACTAACATGAAGATTTTTTTTTCAGGGAATCAAGCTTATTTGCAGTTGATGATTTATTAACCTAACAAAGCATTGTTCTTCAGCTAATATGCCATCTAGATCAGAGGACATACTGGAAGGTTTCCAAATGTAAGTTTTATTTTTATTAACTTTGAATGCATTTTAGTAGTTGAGATTAGGTTCAACTTTATTTACTATTTATTTTGTTAGCTGGCAGCTCAGATGGGCCATCAAGATATATTTTCTTTTGTGTATTTTGATGTTGAGTATTGATCATCAACTGAACTTAGAACATTGCACTTCAGTGCATTGTTCAGAAAAGTAAAAGTCCTTGTGCAGTGGCAGCAATGCTTGGGATAAGTCTTTGCTTTGTTGATTAAAATAAAAGTGGGAGTTTGGTTTCATACAGTCATGACTTTTGTCAAAACTACCAAGCAGAGTTTGTGCAGAGGCTTCATCTATGATTGCTTTTTGCTTTGCTTGTTCAGTTGGTACATGACACTGCATTGAATTAGATAGCAGTTGTTACATCACACAACAATTAGATAGCAGTTGATACATGACACTGCATTTCATTAGATATCAGATTTTATATGACATTGCAATTAATTAGATTGCAGTTGCTACATTACACTGCAATTAATTTAGAGAAGCTTTAGTGTAGTCTGCAAGCACTGCAAAATAAAGGTGATCTAACCTTTTGATAGCATCTGTAAGATTAGACAGACAGAAGAGTGAAATATTGACACTAATTTACAAAAAGGATAACTTTTTAGAAAGTTAACTTGACCTGTTGTACTGGTATTTCTATTGTACTGGTATTGGATGTGATATTAAATGTTTCACTTTCATCAGGGAAATAAGGTTCAATTTATAGGGAATATCTCATTTATGCTTTGTATAGGTTACAATTAAGAAAAAACATTTTTTTCTTGCTATGGAGTACTAAAAGTAATTGTAATTGTTATTTATTTGATCTGTGCAGTTCATTGCACCAAAAAATTCTATGTGACTATGTTATACTTTATCTTTCAAGTAGTGTTTGATGAAATATATTAAAATTTGATATTAGTGTTAATATCATTGCTGGAAGAAGTTCAAGATTTTAGGACCAATATATATTCCATGATATCAGTTCTATTTATGATTCAGTGTGAAGCTTCATGTGATACACAAATGAGTGCATACTGTACCCTACTCACTAGTGTTCTGTGCTCTACTCTTCAGTATTCTGTACTCTGCTTTCCAGTCTTTTGTGTCCACTTGCCATTATTTTGTGTTCTACTTGCCATTATTTTGTGTTCTACTTGCCATTGTTTTGTGCTTTACTCTCCCATATTCTGAGTCCTACTCTCAAGTATTTTGTGTCCTACTCTCAAGTATTTTGTGTCCTACTCTCAAGTATTTTGTGTCCTACTCTCAAGTATTTTGTGTCCTACTCTCAAGTATTTTGTGTCCTACTCTCAAGTATTTTGTGTCCTACTCTCAAGTATTTTGTGTCCTACTCTCAAGTATTTTGTGTCCTCTCCAGTATTCTGTGTCTAATTTTCCCTCTTATTAGAATCTCAGGAGTAGCTTTTAAGAAAAATTTGGAAACTTAACTGGAGTTATAAGAAGTTACAAACTATAACTTTCTTGACAGCACAATTGGTACAGGGTGCAACAACATAACTTAGTTTTTCCATAACTTTTAGAAACTCACAAATAGAAGTTATGTCTCTGCACTCTGTAGTTTAGTTGCAGCTGTGTTACATTCATTGTGTTCCCTATCACAGTTTCAGAAAGAAGTAGCAAGCACTTGGTGTTGTCTCATTAAATAGGTTTGTAAGTGCTTCTCGAGATCTAAAAAGGAAAACTAGTTCAAAGTGAATTCTCGTATAGAATATAAAATTGGATAGTATGAGTAGCTACTGATGAATGTGTCACTGGACCTGTGCAAAAAATTGATGTGAATGTATTTTTATGTGCTCTAAGTGAATTAGATCTATGTATACTTTGCTATATAATGGATGTACATTTCTCTTTTCAGAAACTGGATGAATCTGCGTGATGCAGACACAGGGCGAATCTTATGGCAGGGGACAGACGACTAGTGAGTATTCTTGTCATAATAGTGGTCAGAGTTGTGGTGTTTCATTTCAGACAACTTATAATAGTGTTCAGAATTGTGGTGTTTTATTTTAGACAACTTATAATGGTAATCAGAATTGTGGTGTTTACCCATAACTGTACTGAGAGGAACTGTGCTAAAGCTGTCATTGTACTGTGTCTCAGCAGCACAGCCCCAGATGTGGAACACGAAGCCAGGGTGCCTCGTAAGATCCTGCAGTCTAGAGCTGTGTCCAGGGAAATCTCATTCTCAAGCGTCGTGCCCATGGACAAGTTCAGACTGGAGCAGAGAGTATTTTACAAGGTGAGTCTTCACTCATATACGACAAAAAAGGCTACATATATTCCACTGTATAGTAATTACGGTTTGTTGCTTGCTTGGTCTGTCTCTCTGTCACACTCTTAAGGATTTAGATACAGTAGAATTTCTTTAAACTGGCACTCGCTGGCCAAACTTTATATATTTATTCATAGTTTTTCTTCTTTAACTGATTAAGCAATTGATATTATTTTCTTTCTATGTCTAGCATGTCTATGAATTGTTTGTGGTTACTTGGGTGATATTAATCGGCAACTGCAAAGTCCCATGGGTGCCGGTTAAAACTACTTTTACTGCACATGGAAATTCAGTAGGGTGTACATGTATTGTAAGCATTGTATTGTGGATAACAAAGGCACATCCTTCAATATTGAAACTCCTTCGTAAAGCCCGTCTCCACTGGTAAATCAAAATAAAAAAATTGTTAAAAAAACACGATAAACACTGATGCTCCACCTTCTTGCGCGTATTCCCAGCCTCTTACAGGATATTATTATGTTGGTAAATGTTGTAAAGTCTCGAGTTAATATTTAGGACTTATTTTTGACTTGGAGCTGCTCAAGTTTGAAGTTATCACTTCTAGGTTTATGAGGCAAAATTACATTTTGTGTTCTTTCAGACATTTGCCTCAGCTGAGGTCATGTGATTTAAGTTTACAGTTAATGAGAGTTGCTGTGGAGTGTAGAGAGCTTGACCCGCGCTATCGATATGTGTATTGATTGGGGCAGTGTTTTGCCGTGTGTGACTTCAGGGGCACGAATGATGACGTGTAGTGCACGACTGGAGAGGTCAATATAGCTCACTGTCAACTGGGTGTTCCAGAATGGTTTTCATTACAATTTTCATTACAATTTTCATTACAATTTTCATTACAATTTTCTTGGCGATGTTCTGCTTACTGCTTAACTCCAACAGTTGGAGGATTAGAAGGTTTACAGCTGGACAATCGTTAGTAAACGTGCCTCAAAACTTGAATGTTAAATATGTTCAGATATGTTGTGCAGGAGCGCCTGCTAGTGTATGTAATGTTAAAAAAAGAAGCGCTTTCTGTCTACATTTGCCGCTCCTGATGGACTAGATAAGAGAATAGAATAATGCTATAGGAATGAGCCGTTTGGCTCATGCTTGGGTTAATACAGAAGTCCCATACACTAAACAGCGGTATTTTGCTGTATCTGCTACTGAAATTATTGAATAGTTGTCATCTATATTTAAAGAACACACTGCGTAAATGTTCGTATTGGCGTATTGTAGGGCTTGAATTGTTCGAAAGTCTTGGGTAGAGATGAACACAGTTCCGTTTATGACTGTTTTGGATTGCATACCTGAAACCAACAGATTGCGGAGTAGTTACTCATGGTATCTATTCTACCGTAGACAGTTCTTTGAAGTAATTCTGTTTAGTTTGTCTCATTGGTAGCATACCTGATGTCTTCATCGGATAATTTAACTCGTGGTTGTGTACCGTGTGTGAACCCGCAGCGGTTTCTGGGTGCTCTTTGGATAATGAATTTGCGTAGCGTGGGAGTGAATCTTAATTATCTGGAATGGAGGCGTAACTGGAAAATTTGAACAACTGTACAACATGGTTGAGATCATTTTACAAACAGTCCATTTGATTTTCAACGACGCATGTGTCATTGATCATTGAAGATGCTAGTTAAGCTTATGCCCTGCTGCGTAGTTGTTAGTGACACAGCCAATACCACGTGCCCCGATTAGCGTGGTGCTCCAATGCAGCCTCAGTATTGACATGCCCCGATTAGCGTGGTCCTCCAATGCAGCCTCAGTATTGACGTGCCCCGATTAGCGTGGTGCTCGAAGTATTGACGTGCCCTGATTAGCGTGTTGCTCGAAGTATTGACGTGCCCTGATTAGCGTGTTGCTCGAAGTATTGACGTGCCCCGATTAGTGTGGTGCTCCAATGCAGCCTCAGTATTGACATGCCCCGATTAGCGTGTTGCTCGAAGTATTGACGCTCCGAGTGCGTGAGCTAATTTTCGCTCAAGCGCATCAATATCTCGTCAATAATCCAGCGGTCGTCCGGACTGCGGTTCTACCTTAGAGTTGTGGTCTCTGGTGGCCGGGGGCTGGAGGGAAGAATTCGAAGCACTAAGATGCCGTCACGATGCCTGGAGGGAAAGCAACTCACGCTGTCCCTTGTACTCTCACTCTCATCAGATCATAGGGTCTGAGACTAGTACAGCGGGGCCGTGCTTCTACGAACCCCTAATCCACACCTCCTCATCTTTCCTCCCTCTCGCCCTCTGGTGACTGGTCCGCACAGCTGTAGCTTAACCCTTTATGGCAGGGTGGGATACTAAGTCACCCATCAATTTAGATACATTTACTCCTTTTTCATTTTCAAATCTTGTGCCTCAAAGGGTTGAGGGCTGGATATCGCGGGGTCACGTGGTCTAGTTTACATCAGTTAAGAAGCTACCATTAGTTAAAAGTTACCATTTCCCAATAGTTTAGAGGCTACCGTTAGTTTAGAGGTTACCATTAATTTAGAGGTTACCATTAATTTAGAGGTTACCATTAACTTAGAGGTTACCATTAACTTAGAGGTCATCATTAGCTTAGAGGTCATTATTAGTTTAGAGGCTGCCATTAATTAAGGGTTACCATTAGTTTAGGGGGTAAAGGAGTGAGGAGTGTTATTGTTAACCTTTTATTTTAGCAATTGAACAAAAAAAGTTATCGTTTGGACAAAACAGGACGTTGTGGGCTATCAGACATCAGTGATGGAACTACAGTGTGTAATATTAAGAAAGTGAACTGCCATTGTAGGACTTGCTATCGTGTATGAAATCATCCTTGACACTAAATCTTAAGGTGCTTACATGGAAAGCAGAGATCATACACAAAGCGGATGTGTAAACAGGTGCCCTGTTACTGTAAGTTGTGTTACAGCTGTTCTTCATAATCTTGAGTCTTGTACTGCATTTCTTTTTTGATGTGTCAGTAGCAAACTTGACATGAAGCTTGAAGAGAATTCCTAACCCGTGTGTGCATTGCAGGACGCAATCTTGGAGGAGTGGTACTTTGATTTTGGTTGTGTGATCCCGAACAGCACAAACACCTGGCAGAGCCTCATAGAGGCAGCCCCTGAGTCCCAGATGATGCCTGCTGACCAGCTCAGGTGGGTGTGTTGTGGACACGACTTCGTCCACCCTCATTGTGGTAGTTATTGCTCCGTGCAGACATGCTTCTTTGATGTAGTAGTGTAGGTGCAAGACTCCACCCTCATTGTGGTAGTTATTGCACCGTGCAGACATGCTACTTGGTGTGGTAGTGTAGGTGCAAGACTCCACCCTCATTGTGGTAGTTATTGCACCGTGCAGACATGCTGCTTAATGTGGTAGTGTAGGTGCAAGACTCCACCCTCATTGTGGTAGTTATTGCACCGTGCAGACATGCTGCTTGATGTGGTAGTGTAGGTGCAAGAGTGTGTGCTATAGTGGTCGTCATTATGATGGAGCATGTCTATCATGTGAAATACTAAAGCTCATGTAGCAGTTTCCCTCTAATAAATATTGAAAGAAGAACTCACGACACGCATGTTGAGCCAGAAAAAAAATATCTACTGGAATCTTCCTTCACCAGCGTTGCTTAACTAATGATGGTTTGTAGTGTCAGTGGGAACACATGGAAATTTTAAAGTACATAGTGAAGGAAGACGCTGTCGATTAGGAAGGACCTCTTCCATCAGTGGAGGTGTAAAAGATTTCCTTTAGGTACGGGGTGCAGTAACATAACTTCCTTTTTTGTATTTTAAAAAGTTATGAAAAAGGGAAGTTATGTTGCCGCTACTGTACTTCCTGCAAATTGAGGTTTTGTTCTTTTGTTGTACGTTTATCTTGTACTCGAATTGTCGAGTTTTTCTTCAAAATGGAATGATGTTTCTTGTAGAGTATTGTTGGAATTTAAAATTTCCGTGTTAATTAATTTCCTTGTCTCCTGCAAATCTAGCGATGAACATTAGTGTCAGGGAGTAAGAGAAAGCGGTTCCATGAAGTTCTTGTTGTATATTTAATTTCATTAAAAATTATGTGGTTATTTTTAACGATTTCTTTTAATGGAATGGTCTTTCTTATGTTGAAGGTGATCATAAAGTATAAATTTCTTGGCTTCAAATGCCAAATGCAAATAAGAAATAGCAAAATAAATATTACTCTGTACTATATCGAGCTTCTCTTAATGATGAGATGCAGTTGACAATAAGTGGGAATTAAGAATCACAGACAGTGTTGTTTTATGCCCTGAATTGTGAGCTTTTCTAAATTAATGACTGTAAATAACGTAATTTTGTTGCTCGCTCAATATTGGAGCTGCATAGTTTTCTATACCCTATACATCACTGGAACACACCAGCTATCTTGTAGAGACCGGGCACACTGACAGGGTGATAGCCGACAGTGATGTGTATTGTTTTATTCTCAAGGTTCATTGAAGGGAGAGTTACTAGCTGAAATGATCCGATTAACCCGTTCACGCCTATAAAGGCTATGAAGGCTGAAGACTATAAAGACTAAATGAGCCTAACGCAGAAGTTATTTCTCCACCGAACGAAACATTGCGTAAATTACCCCTTATGTCTATGTCTTTTTTGTGCCTGACTTTGGAACAAAACATTTAGAATATAGGGATAAAGTGGATGATATCTAATGGACTTTACTTAATATACATAGTATGATGGGCGCTAATGGGTTAAGATCGTTGTACACCACACTTTTGACCCACAGGGTCATGTTTCAATATGACGAGCTATTCCACCACGAAGCAGTGATGACCGGTGTAGCATTCTGTAAAATTGGCTCGGTATTTTTTGCAAACGATTCTAAACCTGTGATTCTAATTAGATGAAATTTATTACAGCGGCAACGTGGTGATTGAGACAAAATTTTTCGACGACGACCTGCTGGTGTCAACGTCCAAAGTTCGCCTCTATTACGTGTAGGATGAGGCTTTGTGTCACTAGCACAACCCGCACAAAGTCCTGCACAGAGTGCACTCACTGGTGACTGCGATTGTGGAGGGCGGGCAGCTCTCAAGGGGAACCCTAGAACGCCCTCCGCGGGAAACACAAGTCTTGACACCAGATCACAAGTTTTGTTTTGGCCAGTTTGCTGTCGGCAAGCTTCTATCCAGTCGCACGAGCACAATTACTTCGAGGGGACCACTCGTATTCAGTGTAAGGGGCAGTATGTGTAACGAGTGATGATAACAGGGCTGTTGAGTACTTCTTTTCCATTCGGTAGCATGGATACTTACTTATTGCGGTCAAATACTAACCGTTTCGACGTCAATTGAACCCGCAATGAAAAACTAAATTGAACGAGAATCACTGTTTGTGTCTTGGAATTGTTAGCTCTAATAGATTATCGTTAATTGATCGTAACCAGCGTGTGTCAGGCTAACGGCCTTTCAAAAAGCGGCACACAGATTGCGAATATCGCTGTGAATTGATTGAAACTTTTTCCTTCTACCACAGCACCCAGCGTCTTTCGTTGTCACACATGACAGTTCAGTTTGCCTGGAGGTCAATAAGCGGTTTTAAATGACAAGAATTAGCGTCACGACGCAGTTAAAGCTCTTGCCTCGTGCTTTATTTACGTGAGCAAACAACCCTCATAGTTGCTGATGTAGGAGATCGCACATCATATCTTACGTTGCTGTGAATCACATGAACACTAGTGTAGTCTAGTTTTGTACTCCGCGGTGCCGCTACTGAACGTGTGCCCACTCTTCACGGTGCCTGTTCAACAGGGTCACTACAAAAAATTTACCGAAATTTTATTATTTATTGGTTCTAGGATAGTCGACTTATCCGTGATAAAAGCTTGATTCATGGCTGCAATAACTAACAGAACATCCATCTTATACATGCAATTGGTATTCTAGATACCAATAAGTAATAATTAAACTTCGGTTAACATTTTTTTTGGGTGACCCTGTAGCGTCGATGACGCGGGGTTGCGGAGTCCACACTTCACCGTTGATGGCTCTCCCATTTTCAAACTCTCAATCTTTGAACGAAATGGAAACTTGTTAAAGTTTCACATGAGAATATATTTCGAAGTAATTTAATATATTTCAAAAATCATATTCGGCTCGAACATGGTTTGCTTCTCGACTCCGCAACCCTGATTGTAACAACTAATGTTCATCAAGTAACCTCGTCCCTCACTCTGTACTTGCATAGCGTGTGAGCATCGTGTGATAAGGAATTGTTACTGTAGCTATTAAATATATATGACAAATTAACGAAAACTTGAAACTTCAAAACTCGATTGCTATTCCAGATAAAGTTTTGTGAGGGGAGCGTAGTATAAACTTGTGTAAGTAGATCATGTGAGCGTATGACGTCAATCGGTGCTGTAAAGTACTGTGTTCATTGTCGTTTGTAAACCTGCAGTGAAGCTCATTTTAGGTGGAGTTGATCAAGCCTGTGATGGCAAAGACTGCTGATCTGTAGTACTATTGTGGGTGTCATGTAGAGCCGACACTCTCCATCGAATGGCGTTGTCATATTTAGTGACCTGTAAGTTTAAGCAAGGATACATTTTAGGCTGGAGGGTGGAGAAGAGGAGACACTTCTGTGTGTGTGTGTGTTTAGAATGTAAGCAACACGAGTAAAGAAGTAAAATAATATTTCAGTCAAATGCTCTTTAAAATTGTGCGTTTTATTAATGTGGAATTTGTTCTTTCGGTATCATTGATACTAGTGTGAGGGCTGAGCGAGCAACTAGCGTGACTGGGCTTGACCATCACAATATTAGGGTGAGACTTGTTGCTTCTGGGTCTTAGGTCACTACTGACTAATTTGATTTGTTCGCTGGTCATGAGGTGCATTCTCGGTCAAATGGTGTTAGTTGTAACGAATCCTGTATCGATACCAAAGCCCTAATGTTTCGGGATCTCGCACAATTTTGGTTACTATGTGTCTTTTTTCATCATTTCTTTTGAAGTTTACGGTATTTTCGAGAGGTGATGATGTTTTCTTGCATTGCTTGAAGACTGCAGCTCCATCGAACGCGTTTTTCTACGCCCAATTCAACTGATGACCCAACGGCGCTTTTTGTCGCTGAAATTCATGTGGGATCTTAAATTTCTAGTTCATCTATGATTAGAAGTACAGGGTGTTCCTAAAGTCTCTTTACCATTTTAATGTTTCTACTATTGAAATGGTGAAGAAATTTTATGGACACACTGATAACACTTTGTAGCGATATTAATATTTCTGTGATTGTTCCAATGTGGTGCTATGCGATCTTTTTTGCTTAGATAATAATTCATCACGTCCATATTCTTCTAACACTTAGCTGAAAACTATATTGAACGAAAGACCCTGAGTCCAGGCTGAGTTAACTTAGTCACCTGAATTTCGTATCAGTTCAGCTTGTTCATAGTTTTGTTGGCTACAAAGATCAATCTACCGGAAGTAGAAATCACTTCTGTTGCAATAACGCTGAACTTTCGTACTAGAATTTTTTGCCGATCATTTGAAAAAATGTCATGCATGTAAAAGTTGTAGCCTGGAAAAGTGAGTCTAGTGTGGGAGTCATGAGGTGTGTGATGTAGTGGGAGCTCTGGAAGATGTGATCTATTTGACCCGTTGAAGTCTTTAATTTATAGGGTCTCACATGTTCTACAACATAGACTTCGTGACTTTACAGTGTAATATATTTCAATGACTTTCATTGAGAACTTGAAAGAAATAAAGCTGGGTTTACTTGGCACTAGACATCCTAGATAGACACGTGCTGTGTGTAGGTAGGCCTGTGCGTGACTGGAACGGCAGCAGGGACGTGTGGGTTGTTATTGTAAGGTTTATGCGGGACCAACTAACTTAATGTAGTGCTGTAATGTGATTTTCCTTAATCTGTTGTGTGGCACACAGAGGCTTCAAGCTCTGCCTAATCTGATCCGAAGTCACGAGGAACGAAGAGGGACAATTTCTCAGTGATGGGCGTGACTATAATTCACTATTAGCGGATCCTCTCTTAGTCCTACGGCGCACGCGTTGCTAGTTTTATGTTTGGGTCTGCGGAGCCTTCGAACCTCGTCACACCTGTGACCCATAACTGATATATTTGTTAAAAACGACGAAGAAATAGTCAGTGCGTGTTTCCGAACTTATTTTTAGTCAAATTACCTTGTAGTATACCACGAGAAGTAATACCCACAGCGATGGGCGGTAACGACTGTCGCTGCAGGTGGTGTAGTGTTGGACGGTGAGGTGTGACCAGTATCACCGTATCACGGATACTTCAAAAGGGAGTGATGACTCAGCAGTCGAGTAGCCGTTGCAGCAAGACGCGTAGTCGCTCCCCGGGTAGTCTAACCAGCTACTCCATGTCTACGATGGTACTATGTTTTCTTGATTTATTTGTTTTGTTCTGTTGAGCGAACTCCGTAGTGAAAGAACACGAAAAATCACTCGCGTTCACGATTACACGATTAATTTGACAGCTTGCAGGGCAGAAGTATTAATGTTTTAAATATATTTATTTTTGTGTTAGCGTATAATTTAGTGTAAGCGTTGCGTGATGTCCTCAACTTATTGCTGTGTGAAGTAGCGATGCACCTTTGATGTATTGCACGCAGTGTGTCGTAAACATTCACTTCCAGCTGTGACCATGATTCAAGGCACATGCACGGGCTACGATCAAATGCAAATCTTCAATCAAATGTTTGAAAGGCTCGTCGAAACGCTACTCCGTTTTTCTCAATTGTTTTTCCGCTACAAGGAAACTTCTCCGGAATCCGGAAATGTTTTAATTCTATCGTACATTATTAGTGTCGAGGTTTGCCATGTACGTTTCTAGTCGTATTCGTTGTATGTAACCATTCCCTCTAATTAAAAATCAGCAAACATTTATTGTTCGAGTTCCAGATATTTGTAGGATTGCCTTAAGCTGCGCTGGCCTTTGCTTCAATTCATTTAAATGGATTCGATGTACTGCAATTTTCGTGTTTTGCCACTCATTCCTTCACGTGTCTGCGGTCAGTGTTACGTGTGAAGTTTGGAGCAGAGATTCCCCGCGTCTTGCACGTGGTAATCAAGAATTAATTAATCAGGCATCCGTCCATTTCGTCACCAGCGTGATCTTAATAAACATGCTGAATATATCAAGCTTTTTCCTTCCTCTCGTACTTCTCGCAGCGCCTCAAGATTTGCTCGAGATGAAGTTACTGTCTGTCTTCGTCAGGTGTATAGGTGACTGGTGTTCCGTAAAGGCATTAATAAAGACCCACTTGTAAGTCCATGCCTCTTTGGCTTTAGATCTTTTAGTTCGCCAAAGAAAACATGAATATTTTCCATTTGACTCCATACCTCAAGGTTTTAGAATAGCTGGACTGCATGTCAAGTTCCATCTTTCCGTGAATATTTTCGTAAGAAAATTCAGTACTGGATGTGTGAAGGAAGGCACAGACCGGTATTTTGTGAATAACATTTACTAGCGTACGGTTTAAGCGTCCATGGTAAAAAATTGATCAGCTTATTAGCTAGAGCAAGACATCGCACAACGACCTACACATGCACACACCAGACTAAAGTTATGAACATTGACTCGAGTTATCGCGCAGAAAATAACTTTAAAACGAGACAGTCCACAATACAACACAAACCCTCCACGCGAACTTGTACATGTTTTAAGATTCACAGCTTTTTTTCATTTGAATGCTATTACAGACCTTACACGGTTGAAGTTTCCGTCCTCAACCCAGCTGTCAAACAAAGCGAAATTATGACGCGTAGGTCCCGCAGTGAACGGATATTCGGAGGAGAACTTGGACCAAAATGGCCGATGAGGTACAGTTGTACACAGTATCATACCTACGACAGGCCTCGAATAGCTGAAGATGCATAAAAATCGCTACTTAAGTGAACCTTACGGCATCCTCGCAAAAAATCGAGTATACAAGGATCAGTAGAAATAAAATTAAAAGAAAATTGTCCACAACAGATTCTCAAGCACGACGTCAATAATGCAGTGAACAACACAAAAACTGCGCTTAGTTTCCTCACTGACCTAGCGTAAAGCTACGGTGCATCATCATCCCGATACTGAAATGAAAGACATTACTACGGCAGTGCTCATAATGAAGAACCTAGTGCGGAAAAAGCAGCAATTCATTTCTATCAACGACCCTTAAGCTTTAATTATTCAATTCAGAGCGAAGCAACGTAGTGTGCAGTGAAGCATCGCATTCATACTAATAGCGAGCAGATAAACTATTTCAATAATCAAGCCTCTCTTGTTTGAACATTTAGTGAGCACCAATAAAATCTAGAGCAATATTAATGACGGCTGCATGACGTAATCAGTTGTTCTGAATTGTCACGTCAGCGTATGACACGAATAGTGCCACACAACACTGCTCCGAGCGTACACTTGCACACTGACAATAAAAGAACGACAAACTCTGATTACAGGACAGTAGACAGGTAACCTGACAGGTGAGCTTGCAACAAATGCTGTGAGATCAATCATTGCAGTACGGGAAATCAAGCAGACTTGTCAGGTGTGCCTACGTCAGCGCTGCCAGCTGCTCACCTGCATGCGGTATCCAGGTTACGGACCTAAGCACTCGGAGGGAGGCGGAATTTCAGTGCATTTGGAGTCACACTCGTGCGGTTGTTCTTCCTAAAAGTCGCATTTCCAGGAAAAAATTCAACCTGATGATGCATAAAAATGAAGACAAAGCCTTACGATCGAATTTCCGTAATTTGTAGGTCACGTTTGCTTGTTGTGCCTCAGAATATCAAATAATGGGAAGAACATTCAGTCTTTGCACTAGGCAAAAAATTCATTCTTCAGAAGGCATTTCTAACACAAGTTCGCCGTAAAAAAGAAAGCAGTTATGGCTAAAGCATTCGAATAAACTTATTCTACCCAGATCGCAACCTTGTCACTGATTTAAGGCTTCAGTTTGAATCGACAATTAAAAGTCAGTCACTAGCTGAACACTGACAGCTCAGCTACACTAGCTCACTAGGTACTGTCATACAACATGATCACTTCCATAAGCCACACATTAGTCAGGGTCCGCAATATTCTCAGTTTTCTCAGCCCATCAACTGTGACAACAGACACAACACAGCGACGGTTACAACTTTTAACCCTTTCGCTACCGTTGGGTTAATATGTCTCAAACAAACTTTAAAAATCATTCACTTTAGTCCCATATTCTAAAGGTTTCATTCAAAATTACATAGAGATTAGTAGAGATAAGTGGTAATTTACGCAATATTTTTATGAGTATGAAAATAATTTGGTCGTGAAAGGGTTGAGTTCACGTATCCTGGCTACACCACCCCTCACAACCCACCACATTATTTAAGTACACGGAAGTTCCTCACAGTTGTGTTGCTTGTGCAGCGCGTGAACACGGACATGTAAGAGCTGCTCCTTTGATGCACGCCATATACTTTTACTACTAAAGCATACACACTACATACATAAATAGCATTTGATCAGTTATCACTATTACACGGTATAGAACGTGGCCAACCAATATTTGGAATGAATATAATATAAATATTTGCAATCGTATTATTATAGTGTTTTGTGAAGCAATGTGAGGTACAGGATTAAGTGAAAATAGTACAGAAAATCTCAATACCACAACTAGAAGGTAGGAGGGAGATGAGTGAAAAGATAACAAGGAAAATAATTGAAAAAAAGAAGTACTCTGAGCTGGCATAAAAGCTTTCAAATCGAGTAAGAGATGCAAGTAGGACTCAATTCATGAGAGGGTCACCCAACTAAACTAGAGTGCTGCTCTCAGCGTTGTGTCAACGACAGGGTCGTGGACTGTCTGTCTGCTCATGTTTTTATTTCAGTGATATTTCCTGGTACACTGTGTGCACACCTTCCCGGTACACTGTGCACAACTTCCCGGTACACTGTGTGCACAACTTCCCGGTACACTGTGTGCACACCTTCCCGGTACACTGTGTGCACACCTTCCCG
>VCRD01009068.1:0-11946 GCA_006783055.1 Trinorchestia longiramus
AAGATTTTTTCTGGAGATCTCAAGATTTTTAAGTTCGGGTCAAGTTCGGTGTTGAGATCGGTGTCGAGATTTTCCCGCCGGTCACTGAAAATCTAAACGGGAGCAACCGATCAAAGGAATGAAAAAAAAAGAAATTGCGAGCAAGAACGTCGGATCCATCTACTGAAAATCATATTCAAATAACAAGATTTTTTTATTAAAAAATAATAAAACTCCAAGACTTTCCCTTTCATTTGATATACAACCCACTTGTTTGGCTTGATTAGGTTTCTTTTTAATAGTATTTAATAGTGTGAAGTGACTTTTGCACTGCCCGTTGTAACTGGACGCCTGGTTCATAAGAAACACACTGGAACGCACACGGAAATTCATACAAGAAAATCACACCGAGAAAAATTTGGAAAAAAATATTTTTCAGTCACTCAATGTTTTCGCAAGGAAAATGATTGCGGGATACAATACTAAATGACATAAATAAATTAATGAGAGGAGAGTGACAATTGAGAGACTACGAGAATACAACGTTTACATTTTAATTATGTTATGAAACATTAAAAATATCGTCGTTTTACGTATATAAAATTTACATATTCCTGGACATAAAATATGATATGGGATTATGAACAGTTAGGAACAGAGTATAAGAATAAAAAGGTGTTTGAGAGACAGAAATATTTTTGAAGATAATAAAATAACAGTACATAATATTCTCTTCACCAAATTAAAAACAATCTCCCTCGATAAAGCCTGAAATAAGAATTAGAACTGATTTTTGAAACGCCCTTGGTTAAAAATTCTCAATTGGAAAATTGTTCACAATTTTAGTATCTGATAAACGATGCCCCAAGTTTAACTAATGCAAAGAAAAAGTAAGTAATTGTAATTAGTATTAATTTAAGCTATGTAATGGAATAATAATAACGAGTTTGTTGGAAATATACGTTTTTGTTTTGTTGTTTTTGTTTGCTTGCTTGGTCCTTGTCTCTGTGACGCTCTTAAGGATTTAGATAGGAGGAAATTCCACTATATAATAATACAGAGTTTGTTGCTTGCTTGGTCCGTGTCTCTGTGACGCTCTTAAGGATTTAGATAGGAGGAAATTCGGTAGGGTATACATGTATTGTAAGCATTGTATTGTGGATACCAAAGGCACATCCTTCAATGTGGAAACTCCTTCGCAAAGCCCGCGTCCACTGGCAAATCAAATAAAAATATTCAGTAAAAAAACACGTGGATTTTCACGGGTGGTTCTACTAGTTTTATAATAACTCGTATACGCTCGGCCCTTGCTAGACACACACACACACACCACCATGGTAACTACAATGGTAAATAAAATGCATGGTGCAGCTTACCTTGGTTGCAACCCATTAGGAAAATTGTGCAGAAGGATCCAGACTGAGGTGGGGGACTGTGGCAGGTTTGACTTCTGGTGGAAACTTGTAGGACTTCACACAAACCTAAAATATGCAAAACTGATGTAAGGTAAACGCTTTCCAATGATTAAATGATATCCTAAACACAGAAGGTTTTTGTCCAAGTGTAGATAAAAAAATTCATGCATTAAAAAGGTACATAAGTGTTAGTTGTGATTGCGCAGTTCATTTTGTATGATTTGAAAAACCTTTAAGTTTATACAATAAAGTCATTATTACGATGTATCACAGATATTGTGAAACACTTAATACATCTCAATTCATACAAACAATATTATGAATAACGAACTCTCCTAATAAAATTAAGGTCGATAAACCTCAAACAGTATGCCAAGTAATATTTGTTTTCTACATTTTATTAAAAAATATTTACTCCAGGGCACACTTTTTTAAAACTTACTCGATGGTCACGGCGGTCACTTTGTATTTTTGGCTCTTGGTAAATCCTGGAATTTCGACAGAGTTACAAAGAGGAAATACGATTGAAATTTACACAAAATCATTGACGAATGTAAAAGCATCATTGAACATGATAAACATCTCATGTTTCTTCATACACGCGTATGTACGTTGAAAGTCCTAATTAATAATTTTATTAATAATATTCATGATATTCATGCGCTGTACACAAACTCGTGAACAAGGAGTACCCATTTAATACCTGCATTGTATTGTGGTGAAGTGCTAAATTTTAACAACAAAACTCAAGGATAAGCATCAACTTTGTTAGAGGATAATAAAAGACAGAACAAAAATAGAACGTTATTATATAGAAGCCAGAATTGGTCTGCAGCTTAGATACTCAAAAAATACATGTTGTGATGCCATAAAATCATGTTCAAATGATATGCAAGCATGTTGAAATGACTTCCCACATGTCACATAATTCACATGATCCACACCACATTCCAAACATGATGACATGTCAACCCTGAATGTCGCATGACAGTTCCAGCATAATACATGACATTCGCATGATAATATGGGCATGCATTCATACTTTCTTAGCTGTCACGTGCTACACGTGGCGTGTGTTGCAACATCACGTGCTACACGTGACGTATCTTTCAACATCACGTGCTACACGTGACGTATGTTGGAACATCACGTGCTACACGTGACGTATCTTTCAACATCACGTGCTACACGTGGCGTGTGTTGCAACATCACGTGCCACACGTGGCGTGTGTTGCAACATCACGTGCCACACGTGGCGTGTATTGCAACATCACTAATCACAAAGAGAGAACCTCAAGAATTGGAGTAGTCAAAAATATATATAACACACAATATATATTCAATAAAAGAGCTCTCAGTTCGATCTTCGAGGTTTTCCATAGACAAAACCGAAAATTTTGGGTACAATTCCATAATAAAATTATAAAATATTTCATATAAAAAAATGATTATAAAATATTTAAATATTCTATAATAAAGAATGGTGCGGCAAACCTGTTGTACAATTTAGGTGATGCTGACGCTGCTGAAAATCAAATACAGGGTGTCCATAAAGTTTCTTTACTATTTCAAACATTTATTACAACTGCAATTGATAAGATATTTTATTCAGATTTGTTCTATGGTATTCAGTGTTCATTAAAGTTTTCAATCACATTTTGCATTTGTGTGTTTCAGGGATCCTGTTTGTGAAAGAGGTGCTGTTCAGACTTTATGAGAGACTTTATGGACACCCTGTAGAAAGTTTTTTTCATTAATGCCTAGGAAGACAGATTTTACAGTGCAAACAACAGCTTCAAATAAATGAATAAAAAATTGCAGTACAGCTGTTTGTGTCTTCAATTAGGTTCCTCTTGTTTAGATTTTTCTTCTAGATGTCAGGGAACGTTTGTTGATCTTGATTCAACAAAAATTGAACGTTTTTAATCGCAAAAACTGTTGGTTTATGAAAAAATGTAACGTTTTCAAAACAATTGTTCATCTTGATTAATCAGAAGCTAAACATTTGTTCATATTGACTCATAATTCAAACGTTTTCGAAACGTTTGTTCACACTGACTCAAATCAAACGTCTTTGAAACGTTAAGAAACGTTTGTTCATATTTAGTCATCATAAATTAAACGTTTTCGAAACGTTTATTTTTGAGAACGCTAACGTTTGCTAGAACGTTGTTTGGAGCAGGTAGAGAGAAGGCTTACTTTTAAAAGAGTACGAACAGACGTTGGTCCTAGTGTACGTTATAATAATAGAGACAGTACGCTAATACATAGACTAGTATATTGACTAGTTATTAGGCTAGTTAATAGACAGTGGATGTGATTCACAAGCAAATATTATAGACAAATATCCCAGTCTTTCAATGTCTACGAAGTTCCATAATTGAAATCATCAAATATTTTGGTCGTAAAATATTTCAACTATTAAATATTTCAGGCTTAGAATATTCGTCAGTAGACACTCCAGCTGTGAACTAATGTAAACAAATATTTCTCTTTCTAAAACGCAGCAGCTGAATGCAGCAGGACGGTTGACTTGTGTTTTTCAATCCTTTCTGAAACTGTTCTACCGACCAAACCACGCACATGTGTGAATGTAGTGCATATAGACGCCATTACAATACTTGCATAGGGAATGAAAACACATAGAAATATAGAAGATCAACAAGCACAGCATAGGTCACACATAGGAAACCGATTCGCGACTAATGCAGTTCATTTTTTTCTATTTCTTTCTTTTTCTCGTTCGTACGAACGAAAAAAAGCAGATTTACGAATTGTTCGTAACCAAACCCAGGGTCCAAACTGCTCTATTTCTTCCTCTACTCCCACTCTCTATTCATACTCTCTAGTCCCACTCATCCTCTACTCCCACTCTTCCTGTATTCACATTCAAAATCGCAAGCACTGCAGCGATGCAGTTTTTTTGCAGGGCTCCCATCTTAATCCTGGCAACACAAATCATCTACCTCTACTTCTGACAAGGTAGATCATCTACCTCTACTTCTGACAAGGTAGATCATCTACCTCTACTTCTGACAAGGTAGATCATCTACCTCTACTTCTGACAAGGTAGATCATCTACCTCTACTTCTGACAAGGTAGATCATCTACCTCTACTGTTGTCTACTTTCTACACACACAGACACTGGTTTTAGATGCAACGGAACATGTCATCTATAAAAAGCAGTTTCAAAAAGTGATTCTTAGTAATATGCTTTAACACCCCTCCTTCCCCCCTCCCCCCAGTACCCCCTTCCTGTAGGGGGAAGCAGGGAGGGAGGGAGGGAGGGAGGGAGGAGGAGGAAGGGGGAGGGAGCAGCGAGGTAGGAATGGAGGGAGGGTTAAGGGTAAACATCCCTATGAAGAATACCCTGGTTGTGGAATGAATAAATTTTGGTGAATAAAAAAGTATTCCAAGAAATGCAAAGTTTTGCTTTAGTTATTGAAAAGCGTTCGTTTGTACGCTTGTCAGGTGTCACTGACAGACATGCTTGTCAGGTTTAACTGACAAACAGGCTTGTCAGTGTCCGTAGCATCAAACTCTACAAACTTTAAATCAAAGCAAACACAATCACTTAACAATTGCAAACATGTACCGTTTTTTAAAATTTCCCCTCGTGAACAGAAACCATAATTCAGGCTTGTATTTTTCCCAGGGTATTATACTGTATTTTTTACTTTCTATTTTTCAGAGGTGCTCCAGTAACTGATTTGAAGATCTCTTATTTCTTTGAGACCACGCGAGCTGCATAATATTGTGTTGCCATTAATTGTGGTGTGGTGCGCTGGTGTGCTGAACACAAAGTTGTGTTGTGTTGAACACAGAGTTGTGGTGAGAGTGAATGCAAGCACTGGTCAGAAAATTCGTACGCATGAAATGCAACCACATCCCGCAACCGCAACGCACAACATCCCGCAACTGCAACCACATCCCGCAACCGCAACGCACAACATACCGCAACTGCAACCACATCCCGCAACCACAACGCTTGAAACTTGGACAATTTGAGATGGACAACACACTAGCACGCACACATACACGTGTGGGCGTACACCTAAAAAAGAGTACGCACACTACAAAAACGTACATACGTACACCTCAAGAACGTCAGTACGTTCAATTAAAAAGTGTACGTACAGCTAAATGCATTAAATAGCAAAATAAATGCACAGTATTTGCATGACACGCACGAGTGCATGACACGCACAACTGACAACACGCACTCAATGATGACCACAGCGCTAGTAAAATTCTGAGCACAAAACTGAAATTGTTTTCAGTTACGCTGTTACAGGAGACGCTTTTTCGTAACTTTGTTTTAATTTAATGAACTACTTCACGCAATGCATATCTTATCCTTTTTACATTAACCGTTTATTAAGAACAAGAAATGAATCTGCATCTAATGCAAAAAAAATCCGCACATAATGCAAAGAAATCCGCGAATAATTCAAGAAATTCACACAATTCAAGGAAATCCGAGCAAAATTCATGAAAATCGGCACATAATGCAAGGAAATCCGCGTTTAATTCAAGCAAATCCGCACATAATTAAAGAAAATCCATGTGTAATTCAAGCAAATCCGCACATAATTAAAGAAAATCCGTGCATAATTTTTGGAAATAGACAAAATATAAAGATAAATACCGCGCATACAGGGGCAGTGTAGTCGATACTGCGCACACAACTGTATACTGTATTATACTGAACTGTGTGGTGGTATACTGGACTGTGTGGTGGTATACTGGACTGTGTGGTGGTATACTGGACTGTGTGGTGGTATACTGGACTGTGTGGTGGTATACTGGACTGTGTGGTGGTATACTGGACTGTGTGGTGATATACAGGCGTGTGTGTTATACAGGTGTAGTGTATGTGTAGTCATTTGCATAGATATGACAATACAATGAAGCCGAATCAACATAATGACATCTAAATACTGTACAACACACATGATGTATGACACAACACACATGATGTATGACACAACACACATGATGTATGACACAACTCACATGATGTATGACACAACACACATGATGTATGACACAACACACATGATGTATGACACAACACACATGATGTATGACACAACACACATGATGTATGACACAACACACATGATGTATGACACAACACACATACTGTACAGTATTACTGTATGCTCCCACGTATCTTCTCATGCAGGCGTTCAAACCCTGTACAGTGAAATAGATTAATTGCTTGCCTTCGTGGACATTGTGAAGCATATCATGGATATTGTGGAGGATATCAAGGATATTGTGGAGGATAAGAGTTTCAAGTTAATGGGTGATGATCATCAAGTTAATGGGTGATGATCATCATGTTAATGGGTGATGATCATCAAGTTAATGGGTGATGATCATCAAGTTAATGGGTGATGATCATCAAGTTAATGGGTGATGATCATCATGTTACTGGGTGATGATCATCATGTTAATGGGTGATGATCATCAAGTTAATGGGTAATGATCATCAAGTTAATGGGTGATGATCATCATGTTAATGGGTGATAATGATCAAGTTAATGGGTTCCATAATGGTATTATAGGAATGGAATCACAACGGGATAGGATCACTAGAAGATTAGGTCCAATATTAGTTTGTAAAAAGAGGTAGAAAATGAATTATTATTTATAAGTTAATAGAATAAATCAAAGTGTGCATAAAGAGGTAGTACTTAATGGGTTATTATTTTATAGGTTCATTAAAAGGATGAATGTAGGTACAAAATTATTAGGCTAATAGGTCCAATAGTGGTGTAAAAATGGGTAAACAACATGATGAACACAGTCAATAGGTAAACAACATGATGAACACAGTAAATAGGTAAACAACATGATGAACACAGTAAATAGGTAGACAACATGATGAACACAGTAAATAGGTCGAGTAGGAGACCTATATTTTAGTGGTAAGAATTAAAGGGAATGCCTCACACAAGTGACACTGTCGTGCTGTTGTACAAAACCCTGCTCCATGTAGCAGGCCCTAGGTCTGTAGGCTTAATAGGTCTATATGCCTCACATGCTTGCAGACTACTCAAGTCTGTGTGTATTATAGGCATGCAGACTACTCAAGTCTGTGGGCATTATAGGCATGCAGACTCAATAGTCCATAGGTTTAATAGGCCTATAGGCTCAGTAGGTTAATAGGTTTAATAGGCTTTCGTATGACTGACTTCTTACATATGTATAAGCCTTGCCACAGGCCAACATAAACTATAGCATAGAGTAAACAGGTGAGAAGGTAACTGAGTTGTTTTGTGTATGTGCTCTAAATTCTCCTTTCTATTATAAAATGTGTTACTTTAACTATGCAAACCATGATACAAGAAGCATAACTGCCTTATCTATTTACCTTATCTATGACGCTTGTAACCTAATTCTTACAGCACCTACACTCGTGTATATATATTTACCAATCTTCTCGAACAAATTCGTAAGTTGTCCCGCCTCCCTCCCCCACCCCCACCGCCGGGGGAGGGGTGGGAGGAGATATAGTTAAATTCTAACTAATATTCCCCGTAAAAAAACTAAAATCGTCTAGCTTCAGGAGCTAATTTTAACCTCCATTTTAATTCACTAAATTTTGTGTAACAAACAAATTTTACAGCAAACCTTCACAGTCCCGTAACCTTCACAGTCCCGTAACCTTCACAGTCCCGTAATCTTCACAGTCCCGTAACCTCCACAGTCCCGTAACCTTCACAGTCCCGTAACTTCACAGTCCCGTAACTTCACAGTCCCGTAACTTCACAGTCCCGTAACCTTCACAGTCCCGTAGCCTTCACAGTCCCGTAACCTTCACAGTTGGAAACAAGAAAGAAATAATTTTTCTTTACGGGAAAAATTTGACGAAGGCAAGCGATGTGTTTATTATTCCCATTCCAGTTTATTCACGTTTTCATTTAGTAATTTATTCCCATTCCCAGGCTGGGAATTAAAACTTGTGAAATTAAGCAATGCTGAGGACTGCCAGTTCTGGTCTAACTTCAGCACGTGCACACACACACGTGCACGCACACGTACACACACGTGCACGTGCCATGACGTACACATATCTACACATTTTTATTTACACGGTCGAAATTGGACGCTGCACGTGCATCACATTAGACGCTACACGTGCGTTTCATTAGACGCTGCACGTGCATCACATTAGACGCTACACGTGCGTTTCATTAGACGCTGCACGTGCATCACATTAGACGCTGCACGTGCGTCACATTAGACGCTGCACGTGCGTCACATTAGACGCTGCACGTGCGTCACATTAGACGCTGCACGTGCGTCACATTAGACGCTGCACGTGCGTCACATTAGACGCTGCACGTGCATCACATTAGACGCTGCACGTGCGTCACGTTAGACGCTGCACGTGCGTCACGTTAGACGCTGCACGTGCATCACATTAGACGCTACACGTGCGTCACATTAGACGCTGCACGTGCATCACATTAGACGCTACACGTGCGTCACATTAGACGCTGCACGTGCGTCACATTAGACGCTGCACGTGCAACTAGTCTNCACGTGCGTCACATTAGACGCTGCACGTGCGTCACATTAGACGCTGCACGTGCATCACATTAGACGCTGCACGTGCATCACATTAGACGCTACACGTGCGTCACATTAGACGCTGCACGTGCGTCACATTAGACGCTGCACGTGCATCACATTAGACGCTGCACGTGCGTCACATTAGACGCTGCCCGTGCATCACATTAGACGCTGCACGTGCGTCACATTAGACGCTGCACGTGCATCACATTAGACGCTACACGTGCGTCACATTAGACGCTGCACGTGCATCACATTAGACGCTACACGTGCGTCACATTAGACGCTGCACGTGCGTCACATTAGACGCTGCACGTGCAACTAGTCTACACGCTAGTCTACACACACGCTACGTACACAGACACACACAACACAACTACGTACACAACACACACAACACAACACAACACACATTTGTTCCACTGTTTGTGTTTGCAAGTTGGGTGCCAACGCGTGATTACAAGGAGATAAGACTTCTATTCTTTAAAGATATGACACATCCAATGGTCGTATAGATGTGTTACTTAATTCTAATGCGCTTACTGCGACACACACCCTTGTTACACGCACACACGCCCTTGTTACACGCACACACGCCCTTGTTACACGCACACACGCCCTTGTTACACGCACATTCGCCCTTATTACACAGACACGCCCTTGTTACACGCACACACGCACTTGTTACACGCACACACGCCCTTGTTACACGCACACATGTCGTTAATTATAAACATGATGAGCTTCAAGAATTTTCATGTTTGTTTCAACTTTTATCTAAGAAACAAAAAACAATCTTTCATGATATGTAAATACAAACATGTTTTTGTATAACTTCATGGTCATTTTGTACTTTTTTAATTCTTCTACCATCTTTTACTCAAAATGCTCACCAAAAAGAAATTTTTTTTGAAGTGACACTTTATAAAAAAACAAAATCGTCACGCGCGTCCGTGTTAATTTTCACGGAAAAAACGTTTTTCCAGGAGGCTTTCAATCAGAAAAAAATTACTTACAAACGACGTTCACATTCATGCACACTTCATGCTACATGTGTCGCGGTGCGCACCTAACATTACCACCTAGCTAATATATATATATATATATATATAGAATATTCATATATCTCTTGACTAACATTCACATTATTTGCTCTAAAAAAGCGACGCATGAACGCTACCTCGTCCACAAAGAGAAATGCCATCGAAATTAAAGACAGACGTGAACGTTCGCCTGCCGTGTGATCACACGGTATCTAAGCTACAGAACTAATAGTTCCGCTGTACTAGCGTCTAACTAGCGCTACTAGTTACGCATCTACTAGTGTACTATTACCGTATTCAAACGTTTCTACGCAAAAACGTTCCCAATCGAAACGTTTTCAAAAGAAACGTTTTCAAGAGAACGAAACGTTTTCAAAAGAAAGAAAAACATTAAAAGAAACAATTGCAGTCACACAATACGATTCATTTAGACGAAATACCGGCTTTCATAACAAAGTTTCTCCCACGAAAATTGCTAATAAATGAACTAGTGACTATCTCGCTGTCAACAGAACACAACAACACAACACAACACAACAACACAACACAACACAACAACACAACACACAACTGTCAGTAAACACACGTTCTAGAAAATCTTGCTGGCGCTGCAGCAACGAAGTATGAGAATTCATTTTTGCACAAGTGCGNATGAGTGTGGTGAGTGAACAGCAAGGTGATGAATGTGGTGAGTGGAGAGCAAGGTGATGAGTGTGGTGAGTGGAGAGCAAGGTGATGAGTGTGGTGAGTGGACAGCAAGGTGGTGAGTGTGGTGAGTGGACATCAAGGTGGTGAGTGTGGTGAGTAATGCAAGCTAATATTCATCTGACAATAATTAATTAATAATCAAATATAAATGATAGTAATGATAAAGCGATGGAAGATAAAACTGATTATAATTATGGCAGGAATATTAAGAAGTTCTGCCTCCAGTTTGTAGTATTCGTGAGCGTGGATTTTTTGCCCCATTGGCTGCGCTTGGCCCCATGGACTGGATTTTCATTTGTGTGCTTAATTTTAGGTTTATCTTTATTTACGAGAGGCAATGATTATTATTGTCATGAATTATCTTACTGGTATTATTACTACTGTACGTATCAGTGCTACTGGTAGTATTTCTTACTGGTATTATTACTACTACTACTGTACGTATCAGTGCTACTGGTATTATTTCTTACTGGTATTATTACTACTACTACTACTGTACGTATCAATGCTACGCGTCTCCCTCCCTCCCTCCTTCCCTCCATCCGTGAGGGTAATGGGCTCGTCTGCTCCCTCTTTCACTTCCCCCTATCCCCTCCCCTCATCCCCCTCTCCCCCCTCTCCACCGCCAAGTCATCGAATTAAGCGTTATTGAATGGAAGTTTGTACGGAGGATTCACAATACGAGTATCTTAACTATAATTATTATTATTTAACTCTAATTATTTTGTATACTTTAATCCGGTACTTCAATGTTATTTATTTTGCCCTGAACGTCCTTTTCCATTTCCTCCACTCTGTATTTCCTCATTTCTGTGTGGTGTGTGTGGTGCAGTTGTGTGGTGTGTGTGGTGCAGTTGTGTGGTGTGTGTGGTGCAGTTGTGTGGTGTACTCACTAACCAGTAGTGTGGTGTTACCACAATGATGTGTCCTGCAAATTGACTGATAACATCACTCACGTGGTAACTACTCACGTGATGACATCACTCACGTGGTGACATCACTCACGTGGTAACTACTCACGTGATGACATCACTCACGTGGTGACATCACTCACGTGGTGACATCACTCGCGTGGTGACCACTCACGTGGTGACCTCACTCACGTGGTGACATCACTCACGTGGTGACATCACTCACGTGGTGACATCACTCACGTGGTGACATTACTCACGTGGTGACATCACTCACGTGGTGACATCACTCACGTGGTGAC
>VCRD01009069.1:3703-15707 GCA_006783055.1 Trinorchestia longiramus
GGTCACTATTTAATTTGTGGATAACGTGTGAGCTCTTTATTTGCAAAGGATGCAGAGAGCCATCAAAACTAACGCTGTTACTAATACCGCCTTGCCCTGAAATTTGAGTGGGGACTCGGGTGGAAGTCATCTGTGTCAGATCATATAAACTTATGAAAGAATTTAGTTCAAATAAGTGGTTAATTATTAGATGGATATTGGACAGAGCAGTAGCAATTGAGGTAGGATGAGGGGGGAAGCGTTGTTGTAAAATTTTTGTTAGTTGAATTGCTGTTAAATCCAAATTGCTATTTACTTCATGGATAACATGAAGGACTGCATTCTTCTGCTAGTCTTTCTCTGAGGGGTTGACAGCAAATTTAAGGGGTTGACAGCAAATTGAGTGAGTGTAGTAATCGTCAGAATACTGCCTTTCTTTGACTCGTACAGTTCCACGACGTCTGCAAATGATGCCGTGTTTCATTGTCAAGACTGATCTTCTGGCCCTTCTCACTGATCCAGTTGTTGCAGATGCAGTTGTTCAACAGATGTAGCTCCAGTTGCTTAGCTCCAGTTGTTTAGCAGATGTACTGTGTCAAAAAGGAGAAACCAGACACGCTCGTTGACAAGAGGATGCTTGGCTGTGGCACTGCAATCACCTAGTGATTAGAATAGAAGTGGCCTCGCAGTCTCAGTTGTTCTCGGCCATGCCACTCAGCAACCCACCAGAAAATGAAACAGTTGGGCGAATTTGTACTTCATCTACCAAGAGAAACACATTCTTCTGTTGCAGTGTCTGGACTTTGTCAAATATTTCCCTCAGCACCTGGTCCTTGACAATAGATGAAGTGATGTACTGCAGCTTGCGTTTGCATGGCAGCACCAAAAAGTCTCTGAGCTGTTCATAATTACACTTCGGGTATGATTGAGGAGCAAAACAATAATCATTCATGGAAAACTGCTTCTGTGATAAAAGTTCCAACAGACGTGTCAAAAATACCAACTTCTTCTTCTCGGTGTCGACATAGGCTGACGTGTGAGCTTGAAGGGTGGCAACATTTTGGATCGTTTTGTCAAATGGGATGTCATACATAGTTCATTGCCAAGCGCACAGTTTCGTCGGACTGCGTATACGATCTCAAACCATTGTTGGGATAAAATATCTTAAAAAGTGGTACACTAATGCCGTTCTTGAATGCACTGAGCGTTAGTGGGGAACACAAAGTGGGCTTGTTTTCGACAATCACAGAAAGGCTGCACTCACTGAAGTTGTCGGTCATGAACAAAAGCACAAGCCTTTCTTTCGATCTTGAAATAATCAAGTTCTTGTACTGCTTCTGCAGGTTACGTTCAGATTTGGAAGCATCAAATGAAGTAATCTTATCCTTCTGAAGAAAATACCTCAGTTGTTGGTCTTCAACTTTCGCCGGGCGAGGTGTAGGTTTTGGAGATGGCAGACATGAAGCAGGCACATTAAAGATACTGGGATGGATTTCACTTGTTCTCACAACCCCACACTTGTTCGGCATTTTTAATACATATAATTAGCAATAAACTTTGTAAACAAACAGTATCCACTTAGAAATGCAGCAATGTGCCTCGAAACAAACAACAATGCCCGATTCAAACCGAGCGACAGACTACGACAATGTTCGCACTGTGACAGATGGGGGCTAACTAAGGTTAGTAAACTGGACTCCGCTACCGTAGTCAGCTACATGGCGGTGCACGTCCTGGTTATAGTAGTCCTTGCTTCTTACACAAAATTTAATCAGTAACGTGCTAATTGGAAAATAAATAAAATAAACCTGATGAGTAGAATGAAAAAACTTGCCCGTGCGAGTATAAACAGAACAAATTAGTTTCTGCAAAACCGTTGTAAATGACATGAAAGGAGCCCCTGGAAAAATATATCAAAGTAAAAATGAGCACTTCCACGGGGAACTATTTTTGACAAGAGTTAATCTAAAACAAACCGATGAAATCATCATAGATGTGACGCAGTACAAAAATATTGTCTGAAAAAATAATTTTGAAAATTCGTCTCAAACAGCAGCTGATTTCAACACTTTTTCAGAGCTGGGTGTCAGACCCTTCGATGAAGTATATGAATGTACTTCAAGGCAATCTACAGCTATAAAATCCCTGTTATATTCAATTTACAGGTTTCGCAGTTGGTATGACAACATAAACTTTCAATATCTTAAAGAAAATTTCCTTGTAACAACACCAATGATTCGTTTGATAACTAATGTGTATTTTCAACAAAAAATGCTTCAACCTGTGGAAGCATCTACTGATAAAGACGTTTCATAAAGCTGGTGACATCAATGTAGCGTCAAATTATAGGCTGATTGGTCTTATACGTTTTAGCGTTTCAAAATCAGGGTGCTTGCAGGTGGGAAACTACTGATTAATTAAGACGTCCTTCTTAATATCAACGAAAAATATGTACTCGTACAGTGATGCAGACAAAAAGGATATAACTCTTTCCGTACTGCATAATTCCTCAAAAGCTTTTGACAGCATCGAGCACACGGCACCTTTTACAGACAATCTCTAATTTAGGAGTAGACATAAAGTGGTTTGAGAGCTGTCTATGAATTCGCTCTTGCGCAGTTCGTTTAGGAAACAGTGTCGCAATTTGGCGCTCCTCAAGGATCTATCCTCGACCTACTTCTATTTTCTATTTTCATAAATAATTTCCTTTCATTGCCTCTAGGTATAAGAATCACTATGAATACGGATGATGTCTACATAGATCGCATTGACAGATGCTCCTGTCAACAACATACCAGAAACAGAAATTACCCTTGAATGCCTTTTAAATAGTTGAAAATCATTGTATGACCACACTTAACAACAAAATTAACGAAAGGAAAATGCAGCTCAATGTATTCGGTTCGTAGGATGCAATGGGCTAGTAACCTAAATTAACTTTGCTATTAGAAAACCATACTTGCATGTCTATGAATAATACGTATGTGTGCACGTGCAAAAAGTTAGTTTCAAATTAATTGGTCATAGACTGCTTGTAACTGTGATACCGACTCGTAATTGTTCAAAGCATTTGATTTTATCTTGTAATCGTGAAATGCATGTGTTACTCCTGATGAATGTATTTGCAATAACTTACGGCTAAGATACCTCAAAACTTTCGATGTACAACGCTAGTTTCCGATCGATCGACGTTTCAAACTTGATAATTATCGACACACTTGAATTTTCGTTCTCCTATAATCTTTTTCAAGTGTTACTTTCGATTAAAATTTTATTTAATATACATAGTGTTTTTTCAACTGAGGACTACGATAATTAAAAATTTTATCGGTTATCATATCATTGCATTAAGCAACTGGACAAAAAATTAGAAATCGCCGCTCAAAGTTTTACCCTGATTCGATATTTAGTTATTAGATTGCACTCTTACTATTGGAAATTCGGAAACATGTCGTCACACAGAGTAAAATGGTACACTTTCCATGTCTTTTTGAAGGAATGTAATAAGGTAAAATATTAATAACAGTATGACAACTGGACAAGAGCGTCAAGTATGAGAATGAAAAGAGTTGAAGCACACATTGCAGAACTCACTTGGAGGGCCCGGACGAAGTCTGTGGCGATGATGCCGCAGCCGGCCACTCCCCAGCGGACTAGGGGCATCTTGATGGGTTGAGCAAGGATCTTGGGACTTGACAGGGCAACTAACTAAAAAATAACGTATTGGTGAATATATTCCATTATGCTTAAACATGATCTTGTGTTATATTTCAAAATATTCTCCTGCCTGGCCATCAAAGCAAGAACAGTTATTTGCTTATCGTTCTTCGATCGTCCAAGACACTGAAGAGCCCCTTCTCATTCTCCTAAGTATTGGTTTACTAATGCTTATAATGGGGTAAATATAAAAATTTTGGTCAGCTTCACACACGTATGCGTTCCACCATAGTGTTACTTATGTATTTACTCGATTTTGCTTTACGTTGCCAAGGGGTTGCAGGCATGGAACGTTGCTATGGTTGAAGACACCCCTTCTCAGGGCCAGTTACATTGTGAACCGGTTCCAACGATCAGCACTTTGTCCTTGAGGACAGGTATGGATCTCACGACACAAATAATGCGCTGATATATATTCCAGCGTTTCTTTTATTTCTAGATTCGTCATAAAATTGAAAAAAGGTCACATCTTCATGGAAGGACGTCAGATAAAGTCTATGTGCGTTGATTGATGTGGTCTACTTTGTGGTTACAGCTGGTTAGCAGAAACAGAACTCGAAAGCGTTAGTAAAACTATTGATGTTTTATCGTGAGCTTGTGGGCTATTAACGTAATTCAACATGTTTGATCACAGTAATACACAACTATAATGTTTTGATACACGTAGTTACAAGATGAAAGTATGATAAATATAGAGTTAATATGAATTTTCTGTCGTTCTATTAAATTCAAACCTGTGCGCGTGCACATGATATAAAAATACCAAGAAAAACATATCCATACGTGGAATTTATATACCCAAAATTGAAAAGAGTTACGAAATGAGCACAAAGCACAAAAGATGCAACGATATTGATGATCACTGCCGTGAACAAGTGAGGTGCTGTGAACAAGTAAAATGCCGTGAACAGCTGAAATGCCTTGAACAATTGAGATGCCGTGAACGAGTGAGATTCCTTGATTAATAACGCTAAGCAGTGAACTTGATAGAGTCACGGAAAATTCGCTGCATCTGGACTTCTCTCCACTTGTTACTAACTGCTACAGCGAGGGAATTCTTTGCAGTTTTTTGCAGTTGGGAAGCTCGTAATCGGACAAGATTTGCTGTAACTCATGGATCAAGTTTCAGGACATAGAGAAAAAGTGTTAAGACTTGGTGATAAATGCATTAAACAATTCGATCTATCCGAACGATCTAAAGTACAGCAGTAGATACCCGAAGATGAATACGGTTAATTCAAGCCATGTTGATATTCTTACAAATCTAATGAATGATATTTTCAGAAGAAACTAAGGCTCGGTCAATAGTACAGAATGGCACAGTTTCAGAGGCTGGAACTGTATTATTTGGGTGGTGCAGAGCTAGAAAATAAAGTACAGCGACAAGGTTTCCACACGATTCAGAATGTGACACAAGACGAGAAGAATATGCATTGCATGCTTAACACCAACCTTACTATTTTTGTAGGATTTATAACATTCGGCGTCTCTATCATGGGATATTTATTCAACAGTGAAGGTGATTAGATTATTTGTAACACTGTTATGAACAACAAAAAGGCAGAGAAAAGTATAATTACCTTCTGGCCCGCTGGCAAGTCAGTAACTGGCCGAGAACTTCTCTCAGTAGTTGCTTAACAAGGCCTTGCTTGTTGGTGGTACGTTGTTGCTAAGTGAGGAGCTGCATACACTCGTCTAATTATCGTCGTGAATAGCCCGAAAATTCTCGTTGCATAGCGATGATAAATTTAGATCAATATTCATATGGATGTACATAATATATGTATGATTGAATACATATATGTGTTATACATCACTACACGATTTCAACTATAGACGACAAATTACAAAACGAACGATGATTGTGAGCCACGCATACTTTTTACGAAGGAAATACAATGATGGAAACAAGAAAGGTGACTATTTTCTCCCTGACTGGTGCCCAGTATCCTGGAAAGCATTATTGCTAAGCATGATACCAATAAGAACTTGATTGGGTATATTATATGATAAATACTGAAATAAACAGTTAGCGATGAAATTATTCGCACACACAGATTGATGTTCACTACTTTTAGTAATTTATTAGAAATTTATGCTTACGTGACTCCAAACTCTTCATATGTTAATAAGTACATCAAAAGATGCTTAGGACTCAATTTTCAGAGCGACAGCTTTCATTTTACAAACGAAACAATAATATCAAGTAAAAATTAATTGGTAAAAATATTCGTGCAACAGAACTTTTTTATCTCAGAGGTATCGATTCACGTAATTATAATAAATTCACATTTTATTTTTGTACGTTGAGTATTGTAAAATATTTATTCACCATAATATTCAAAAAGTTGCAGCAACAAACAGATCGTGGTGCAATAAGCATTATCATTGTCATTCTCACTTTGACGGCAAACTGGTAAAGACAAAAGAGCTCAGCGTTGATTTGAGACACAAGATTATTGACTCTCACAAGTCATGTAATAGTTACAGAACTATTTTAGAATACTTAGCTATCCCTTGATCTACCGTACAATAAGCCATCAAGTAGTTTAACGAGTTTGGTTACAACGACTTTGTTTGGGCGTTGAATATCATCGGGTGTCACGAAGAGCGGCGTGCTTTGTTGCAAGGGAATCAATTAGTTACTGTTTAATCAACTTCCCGAGAAGATTAAAGACTACCTGCAGCCACCAGGAGTGAAATATACGATTATGAAGTATTTTATCATTATGTGTTTGGTCGTGAAAGGCATCAAATTCATCAAAGTTCGAGTCGCAGGTCATCGGTGTATAGCACTTAAATGGTGTCATACTAACCCCACTTCTGGCAGTAATTATAGCATCAATCTGTTTTCAAGGTATGATCTAGAATTAGTTGATTAAATTATACGTATGTATCCACATAACCTATTTGATAAACGATCAAATGTTTTACATAAAAAGCTGTTATCGTAATCGAAGCAGGGAGTCATGACAGCAGAGTACGATGGTCACAACCGGTCCACAAGTATTGTGCTAACTTTAAAATTTGCATTTTCCCGATATCCAAACATCCATGATGAGAACGAGGCCTCAAAAGGTCATACGATATTTATTGACCTTCGAGATGCTCTGGATCGTGCGTTCATAAAAAAACGTTCCTTCAAGCACATCAGTCGTTATGCCACAGCTTCATTTCTTGAGCAGTTGACGTTCAGTTGAAACTCTAAATGTTGTCCACAATATTCTCATTCCTGAGTATAGTTTCATTTCTTCATTTAGCTCTTTATTGAACTTGTATTGAAAGGTATCACACTCATAACTGTACCACGTGTTATTATTGGCTTGGTATTACTTTCCATGCTGAATTTGAGAGTATGAGATATATAGGTAAATTTAAACCTTTGTAATGTTACTGAAACACTTTGAAAAAGGTAGTGTTTTAGAGTAAGGTGTAAGCGTATCAAATTACGTTCGTCAATAACAGCTTTCCCACCGGATACGTCGTGATGACTTTGCTTCAAATCATGTTCGTCTTCGAGAATTACGTGAAATATACTGATTCGATGCTACAGGCTGTAAAAAGTATGAATTCACTTTAAGCAGGTTTAACTGACCGTAATTAATTTTAGGTAGTAGTATGATTTCTGCATTTAGTTAGCAGACCATAAGTACTGAATGTTATTAGCATAATGCCTGTGATCAGCTATTTAGCCATAACTATTGATTGCTTCCAGCATTATTTTCATGTTCAACTCACGGTCGTACTTTTAGCGTAGCACTGTAATTTATGTTGTGTACGCAATCAACACAAAGCAATTTTTCATGCTGAAGCCTTTGTAAAAAAATTCATCAGTAAGTGAGCCCTGGTAGAGAGAAATGTTGATCTTTGAATCTGCGATGTTTTTCCTCACTGCTAGATTGTTAGTTTTCATTTTTAGCAGCTACGTCCCTCTTAAGATGAAAACTTTGGTTTAGTGGGAGTATAAAATGAGATTACCTCTAAAAGAGCAATCATAAATTACGTTGAGCGTCACTCGTATTACTTGTTAAAATTATTTTTCTATTTGAAAAAATCACTGCTGATAGCAGCTTTCCGTGACGCGCTGCTCTGACATGACGGCAGGATCTGAGAAATGTGGTCTCTAAAAGTATTTTTGGATGCCCTGAAATGCTTTGATGCTTCCACAATAGGCTCTGCTGCCTTTGGCCCAGTTGCTGTCACAAATGACCTACTGCTGTCACAAATAACCGTGGTGCTGCTACAAAATGGCCCTGGTGAGGGCACAAATGCTCTGGTGCTGCCACAAATGGCCATGCTACTGCTACAAATGGCCTGCTTCTGCCACAAATGGCCATGCTACTGCTACAAATGGCCTGCTGCTGTTACGAATGGCCCTGCTACTGCTACAAATGGTTCTGGTGCTGCTACAAATAGCTATAGGCCTACCACTAATGCCCCAACACCTCAACACCCTACACCGCCGCACCTAGCATTAATACCCCTCTAGGGAAACAAAACAATTCCTTATAGAGACCATCTACAAGAACAAACCCCAGGGACAGACCCCCACCACTCAATACATGTGCGCAGAGCGCTCATTTCTATTCTCCTCCTAGTATCCCTTTCCGTTTCACCCCTATACTTAGGTATACCCTGTGCCAAACTCTCCCTCAAATCTTTCCTATTGGTACCGACTTCACCAATGCCTCAGTTGCAGCCATTAAAGTCCATGCTGCTGCTGCAACAGACAGAGCGCCTGCTACCCTGACTGCGCTGCGCAACGGCAGACTCGGCTGACCCCAGAAATACTGCAACGATCTGGCCTCAGTTGCTCTAATGCGGACGTTACTGCGCAAATGTGCCCAGTGGTGGAAATGCGACTGACTACATGAGGCGGTCTTGTGTTTTTGTGGTACTGTGTGCAAACACACGCAGCCATGTCTCCCTCGGTACAAGGTCGAGCAGTAGTTCTGCGCAGTTGAAGCTGTTCGTTATCAGAGGACAAGGATGAGAGAAGGAGGAAGCAAGTAGGGGAGCGCTGCAATTCGTTTGATGGTGGTCCGCTTACCCGTCTGGTCGACCATCACACGGTCAATTAATTACTCAAGACTGTCTCAACCGTGACTTGACTTAACACGTTGCCTGCGATTGCCTAGCTGGTGCAAATCTTTACTTTGTACACACAGTCACTAGAAAGCCTTGAAAAAATTATAGAACCTAACCTGAGCGACCCACCGGCGGGTCGTATCGCACTCAACGTGTTAAAGGAAATTGCTGTACACTCAAGCGTATGGTCATGAAATTTCTAGTACCTTACTTTGGAAGTTCTATGACTTTGCTGAATTCNCCATGTCTCCCTCGGTACAAGGTCGAGCAGTAGTTCTGCGCAGTTGAAGCTGTTCGTTATCAGAGGACAAGGATGAGAGAAGGAGTAAGCAAGTAGGGGAGCGCTGCAATCCGTTTGATGGTGGTCCGCTTGCCCGTCTGGTCGACCATCACACGGTCAATTGATTACTCAAGACTGTCTCAACCGTGACTTGACTTAAAGGAAATTGCTGTACACTCAAGCGTATGGTCATGAAATTTCTAGTACCTTACTTTGGAAGTTCTATGACTTTGCTGAATTCTCTAGATAGTATATTCAGTCAACGCTCTTCGCTGTTTGGTAAACTCGAATTTAGTTGTAGCTTCGAACTCAGTTGTAACTTTGAAATAACCTTAGTTGTACCTCTGAAATAACCTTAGTTGTAACCTTGAAACCTTAGTAGTAATTTTAAACACAAGTCTGCCAGGCACAATAATTACCTCAAAATTGAGGCTGTTGATGCTGAATTACGCAAAAAATCTTTTCATAAATGATTACGAAAGCGGAATACGATGGTTCGTGTTTGTTCGAAATTATTTTCTGAAAACCATGGGAGGATTATTTATCTTCACCTCATAAAAATCTACATATATAATAGACAATGTATTTCCATCTATCTCTCTCTCTCTATCTGTGTGTCCGTCCCATTACTTCCTATCTATTACTGATCAAAAATTATCGAACTGTAATCAGAACGGGCATGCATGTATTATAAGCATTGTATTGTGGATACCAAAGGCGCCAAATCACTAAAAAATACGCCATTTTATCTGTTATTAGTTTTCTTTTCTTACACGGCCATGTTATCGGTAGATACGAATCAGAATGTAAGTTTTGTATGCATTCATGAAAAATATTCAGAAATAAATCTCATTCTGTATGTATTTTATTTCATAGATCCTTAATTTTATCACTTTTAAACCAAGGAATTTCAACGGGTACCATCTGGGCCATATTATCAGTCGATAAGATACAGAATGTAAGTTCTGTATTTATTAATGAAAAGTATTAATTTAAAGCAGAATAATTCACCGTAAATCTTTAATACATTACATAATAATTTCAAATTAGTCATATCTATATCGTGGAATTTTCACGAGAACTGTCTAGTGATTTCATAAAACCCACAAGCTCTATCCATAAGCTGATAATCGTGTTACTAAAATAGTTATTAAGCTTTTAATTTTATATTTATACTTAAGAACTTATTCTTCTTATTGGTCTTTCTAAACGTATGGTTACTCAAACTTTTAACTTCTCTTCAATACATGTATTTTTATTGATAATTCTTAAACTTTGATTCTCCTCAAAGCTGATGACAAAAATCTAACCTTCCACAGACGTTTGGATTTGAAAGCTAAGTCTTTGCAGCATTTTACTTCGTCATAATTTTCTGAACAGACCCACAGAAGACAATACCCTCATATCAATTGCACTAAGAAAGAGGCAATATTTTTCACAGACTATATCTATACAATGGACATAAATTAGTAAACTAACCCTGAGTAACTCAACTCATCAACATTTTTGAATGCGATCGTCTTCATATCTTTCTAGACAAATAAACGAGTATTGTTACGAATGAAATACGGTGTAAAGATTGGTAGAGCGTTGAAATAGGTGAGTGAAAATCAAATGGGTGGAGAATTCCCACGGAATGGCTCCGCAATTCAATTTAATTCCGATTTGAGGTGAGAGTATTGAAGGACAAGTCGAGGAGCCACCACCTGTGGTTGGGATGGACGGAATGTAGCTTCACCCGGTACCAACTGATGCTAAGTTATACTTACTTAAGCACGGCTCCATTAATGAGAGTGGAGGCTATAGTCAATCGAATTCAGATACAAAGCCTGGAAACAAGAATTATACACAATGGCAAATGTGAAGTCATGAGCCCCAGTTTAGGAATGTCAGTCGAGTATCCAACGGTTGTGTGAAGTGCTCTTAGCTGGGAGCTCGCTCTCAGGAGCAAATGATCAATGTACTGTAAAATTTATTGGCTGACTTAACCGTTTAACATAAATGTGTAACTACTAAGAGAGTTGCATTATTTATTCAGAAATGACTGATGGGGAAAAACAACTCCTTTCTGCAATGTGATACTTCTGCATTTATTAACTTGATGACTACATACAAGTCTTGCTGTCGCATGATCGTTCTTTGCTTCTACTGAGATAGAAAAATTCGGCCTCGATGTAGGTTGGTTTCTGAAAAGGCTTTTTTTATAGAGAATATGAGAGAAAAAATTATTAGTTTCCTCAACGGAACCCCGAAAATTTTGCTTTAGAAGAAAACTCTATCAGTTTGAATACATCCAATTCAAGCATGTTCTTTCATCCGCACTAAGCTGAAGCTAATAAAAATAAAATTTTTCATGTGCAACAACGATGTTATAATGATCAAACTTGAATAAAACTTCATGCTTCTGCGAATCGGTACCATGAGTTCTCCAATGCTAACTTGCAGTTGTATTAGGGCTTTGCTCGATAGAGGTGCATGGAAACTAAATTTTCCCAATTATAAACTAACATTCTCCAAAACAACAGCAACCTCCTGCACACCAACTGCAACATACTGCACACCAACTGCAACATCCTGCTCAACTGCAACATTCTGCACAACAAATTGCAACATCCTGCACAGAAATTACAACATCCTGCACAACTGCAACATCCTGCAAAACAACTGCAACATCCTGCACAACAACTGCAACATACTGCACAACTGTAACATCGGGCTCAGCCACTGCAAGATCCTGTACAACAACTGCAACATCCTGCATAACGACTGCAATATCCTACACAACAACTGCAACATCCTGCAAAACAACTGCAACATCCTGCACAACGACTGCAACATCCTGCACAACAACTGCAACATCCTGCACAACAACTGCAATATCCTGCACAACAACTGCAACATCCTGCACAACAACTGCAACATCCTGCACAACAACTGCAA
>VCRD01009070.1:0-12204 GCA_006783055.1 Trinorchestia longiramus
CTGGGATGCTACAGCTCTAGGATGCTGCAGCTCTGGGATGCTACAGCTCTGGGATGCTACAGCTCTAAGATGCTACAGCTCTGGGATGCTGCAGCTCTGGGATGCTACAGCTCTGGGATGCTACAGCTCTGGGATGCTACAGCTCTGGGATGCTACAGCTCTGGGGTGCTGCAGCTCTGGGATGCTGCAGCTTAGTTTCAGCGAGTTCCCCTAATAAATGAGTTCACGGATGCATAAATTGAGTACGCTTGAGAAGTTGTGTGGGAGTATATGTAACAATAAAAAACAGTTGTTCCTAATAAGGCATGCGCTTACATATTCCCTGGTTCCCAGGCAAGACAATATCCTGCCGTCCACAACCAGCACTTTCAGTCGGGAAACCTATTCTGGGACTTACTTAGACAATTACTTAAAAACACAAGTACATTTAGTATACTTAAAATATTTCAGGATGAATAGGATATATATACACTTGGTATACACATACTACACCATGACAAATACTTTTGAAAAGGAGAGGTATACAATTGCCTCGGTTAAAATACTCTCGGAGAAATACTGTGCAGGAGAACAAATATACTTTATGTTAATTTAAGATCTAGCCAGAGAAATACTTTGCTTTGAGGCCAATTACACTTGATTTGTATGTAACACACTTGATGTGTATGAAATATTGGGTGATTTTGAGAGTAGTGTGACCAGTAGTGTGACCAGTAGTGTGACCAGTAGTGTGACCAGTAGTGTGACCACTAAAGATATCAGTGCTGAGAGCAGAACACTTTTATGAATAAGAAATAGAAACATAAATACAAGACGAGTAAAGTAAGCAGGAAGTCAACGAAACGAGCAAGTCAGGCTATGAATGTTAAGAAGTATAACAAACTTCACACAGGCAAGTCAGGCTGTGAATGCTAAGAACTACAACAAACTTCACACAGGCAAGTCAGGCTGTGAATGCTAAGAACTACAACAAACTTCACACAGGCAAGTGAGGCTATGAATGCTAAGAACTACAACAAACTTCACACAGGCAAGTGAGGCTATGAATGCTAAGAACTACAACAAACTTCACACAGGCAAGTCAGGCTATGAATGCTAAGAAGTACAACAAACTTCACACAGGCAAGTCAGGCTATGAATGCTAAGAAGTACAACAAACTACACACAGGCAAGTCCTCTGAAATGCACATGCTTCTACTAGTCTAAGGTAGTCTCCAGACCTAGCACTCTTTCTAGTGATGTACCATGAGAGACACTACCAATACTTGGCTTCACTGTACCACTGTTTATCCCATTCATTTATTGTTGTATTCAATGATCTACTGCTGTATTCACTGATCTATTTCTGTATTTATTAATCTACTGCTGAATTCATTGATCTACAGCTGAATTTATTTATCTACTGCTGAATTCATTGATCTGCTGCTATATTCTCTAATTTACTACCGTATTCATTGATCTTCTGTTGTATTCATCGATCTACTGCTATATTCATCGATCTACTGTTGTATTCTCTGATCTACCATTGGTCTCATTGATCTCTCAGGGTAAGCATTGACATGAATAAAATAGTTTTAATCTCCACACGACACACGCGCGCGTTCTTTTTTACTCAGGTCCATTTCATGGAGAACTAGAGCAGCGATCAGAAACTCTCGATAATGAATTCCTTGCATGGTTTTCCTGAGACATATTCATGCGATTTGTAGTCCATGTATACTTCAATACATCAGTGTTCTGTGTATCAGTACATCAGTGTTCTATAGGTCAGTACATCAGTGTTCTACAGGTCAGTACATCAGTGTTGTGTAGGTCAGTACATCAGTGTTCTGTGCATCAGTACATCAGTGTTCTGTAGGTCAGTACATCAGTGTTCTGTGCATCAGTACATCAGTGTTCTGTAGATCAGTACATCAGTGTTCTGTGCATCAGTACATCAGTGTTCTGTCGTCCAACAGAGGCAACAAAAGGTTCATTCATTAGAGCAGACACACAAATGGAGAGTTGTGTGTCGCGTCCGTGGCATGCAGGAGAACTTTCCATTATGAGGCCTAAAACTGCTGTAAAACGCTTCCGTAACTCAATTTCCGTAGACTTTTTCAATGTTCTTGAATGTAATCATTTTTAAATTCATGATTACATTATATGCATGAATATGCTGAATAATTCATTGTCCAGGTGATGCACCCACATTAACTCGATATAGCCAACTGAATATTTCTACAAAAAAATTGAAGATGTTAATGTTTTTCTCCAAAAATATGTTCATGGATATTTCTAGAAAATATTATATAACTGTTCCAGAAAACAATCGATTTGAATCAATGTGGAAGTGATGAAGTTAAACGTTGTTTGTTATGGAATTATTCAGTTTCTAACACAAATTCAAATCGGGTAAATAAATAATTTGGATCAATGTACAATATTGTTGGTTTTTGAATGAATAATTATCGTGTTCATCAAATTATGAGCTTTTTAATGGACATTTCCGAATAAATATTTTCAAACAAAGTTTCATGTGTTGGTGGGATAAAAAATATTTCAGGGGCTGCAATAAGGCAGAAAAGTCGTCACACGAGTCGACTAAAACTGTTTCAATTAGTAAGACTAGTCTCTGTTGAGTTAATCTGTTTAGTCATAACCTTCGTTAAATCATTTAATTTTAATTCCTGAACCTCAAAGATAATTCAGCAGAAGCTTTTTACAAGTCCCTAGTACTTTAGAAATGAACAGACAGCGTTTAGTTTAGTGCGTTCTGGGGAATAGAAATTATTTTTAGAGCTGACCATAATTTATGACCATGACTACTGCTTACTGCAGCACACAGCGCTGTCTCTTGCCAAAGAAACCAACATCAATATTTCTAGAAGCCAGCCTCACCACCAGTTACGATCTATACTAGAAATATCCAAACATATATTGAGTCGCAATTGTGGTTTGCTGTGCCTTTCTCACTCTTCATTCACTCCCTGTGCAAATAATTCAACATTGATCGTAAATGCAAGCTCTGAATGGGTTTATAGGCAAGTAAGATTTATGTACGTATGTCGCTTTCGTAGAATTGATACAAGAACTGTACGATACCAAGCACCTGTCCCAAGAACTGTACGACACCAAGCACTTGCTCCAAGAACTGTACGATACCAAGCACTTGCTCCATAAACTGTACGACACCAAGCACTTTCTCCAAGAACTGTAGGACAAGAAGCACTTGTTCCAAGAACTGTATGACACCAAGCACTTGCTCCAAGAACTGTACGACATCAAGCACTTACTCCAAGAACTGTACGACACTAAGCACTAACTTCAAGAACTGTACGATACCAAGCACTTGCTCCATGAACTGTACGATACCATGCATTTGCTCCAAGAACTGTACCACACCAAGCATTTGCTCCAAGAACTTCACATCAATCACAGCAATGAGGAAATAATGTGTCTGGAAGAGATAAGATCCAAAAGAAAAGGCCCGAATGGAAAATAAAATACTGTTCTTTATTGCTTCAGAAGCATTTAACAATGAGAGCATTTGCCTCAAGTACTACTCGCCCGTATTTAGCTCATTCCTTCAATGAATTTACTCTCCAGTATTGTTGCTAGTGACTCACTCATTTACTATACCTAACAATACCTAACAGACACATGAACAACAACTCTACTCACCCATTGGCACGAGTTCCGATCATCTGTTCATCAGCGAAGTCGAGAGACGGAGACGGAGAAGGCAACAAGGGAGACACACTCACGCCATTCTTCTTCCTTGTGACGATTTGTTTCCATGGTTTAGTGTCAGTCCCTCTGTCTTCGTCCTCCGCTGCACCTCCCTTTTTGCCCTCCATTGTCCATCTTTTCTTGTTCGTTTTAACTTTTCTGCTTCGCTTTGAGGTCAAAACAAGGGGAGAGTCCGTGAAGTGGACCAGACATTCTCCCTTGAAGCGAAGTTTCACACCTGCCCGTACAACATTATTACTGGTCTTAATGATGCTGTTACTGGTCTTAATGATGCAGTTACTGGTCTGAATGATTCTGTTACTGGTGTTAATGATGCAGTTACTGGTCTGAGTGATGCTGTTACTGGTCTGAGTGATACTGTTCCTGGTGTTAATGATGCAGTTACTGGTCTAGCACCACACTCTCGAGGTCTACCACCTCACCTTTGAGGTTGACGGGCTGCTGCATCTCGAGGAGCACGTGGCCTGTGACGGTCTGGTCAGCGAAGTATACGTCACCCGGCGCGTCGAAGAAAATTTCGTAGCGTGCAGGACGGAGCATGGGAACGTCTGTGGCAACGTCAGAACACACGTTAACGTCACTATTAACGTACTAAATAACTATGCTTACCTCATGCATGTTACATGGTGTTTTAAAGTTCCATACATATGACAATAGCTGGGACAGTTCCTGTGGAAATTCCATGGTTTAGATTTGGCTAATTTGAAATTATTAGCATGACGAATTTGTTAAAGATTGACGACAAATTATTGGGTTTTAAATGAATACTTTTCATTAATATATACAAAACTTCCAGTCTGTACCTTATCTACCGATAACATGGCCGTGTAGGAGAAGAAGGCTCGTAATCAGAAAAAATGGCGTATTTCATACTAATCCAGCGCATTTGGTATCCACAACACAATGATTGTAATACATGTATACGCGTTCTGATTTCAGTTCAATAATTTTTCTCCAGTAATAGATTGGAAGAAATCGGACAGACACACACAGATAGAAAGAGAGAGATGGTGATACACTGTGTATTATATCCGCTTATATATAATACACAGTGTTTCTTTATCGCTCTCTCTCTCTCTCTCTCTCTCTCTCTATCTGTGTGTGTCCGTTCATTTTCTTCGAATCTATTACTGATTACTAATTAATGAATTAAAATCAAAACTAGTACACCTGTATCATAAGCATTGTATTGTGAATACCAAAGAGGCCGAATTACTATAAAATACATCATTTTTTCCTGATATCATCCTTCTTCTCCTACAGGGCTATTTTATCGGTAGATAAAACACAGACAGGAAATTCTGTATAGATTCATGAAAAATATTCATTAAAAACACAATCATTGGTCGTAAATCTTAAATACATTCGTCTCTATAATAATTTAACCTGAGTGAAACTTAAACCGTGGAATTTCCACGGGAATTATCTACTTGACCTAATATTAGAGGTGAATATTGCGCCTGTCATGCAAGCGTACAAATATTCGAAGGTAATATTACACCCGTCATGCAAACGTACAAACATTCGAGGATAATATTACGCCAGTCATGCAAGCGTAAAATTAGTCGAGGGTAATATTACATCTGTCATACAAGCGTACAAATATCTGCTGGTAAATATTTTGAACTTCTGTTCAGAATAACTTTAAAGAGGGCGTCTCTTGCATATTTTATTATTCATTGAGCTCTTAAAACCAGCAGCACTGAACATAAGTATAGTTTGTCAAAGGCTAGCGACGTCTATACCCATATTCAGCGCACCAGGGTACATTCAGAAGCTTAAAATTTAAGTTTTTTAATTGCTTAATGCAGTATTTGATACTTTTATTTTATTTAGAAGTGATTTATGGAAACTATTTAATATTTATTCACACGCAGGTGTCCTGGAAACAATGGCTTGTGTAAGCAGTTAAGATCACGGAGAACGATCAGTGTGATGTAATGTCCAATTATCGGCTGCATTGCGCACATTCTCCGAGTAACGTCTTCAAATTTAGCCCGTCCTTTTCCTGCCCTCGCGTTGGTACTGGCAATTCATCCTGCCCTCTTTGCATTTTGTGCGCCGATTGTTGCCACCAGCATTTGCAAGCCGATTTTCGCCGCTAGCGTTTGCCAGCCAATTGTTGCCACAAGCTCTTGCATACTGATTTTTGCCACTAAGGTTCGCGTGGAGCTTATTAACACTTGCTAGCTGAGTTTTGAAACGCGTTCTAGAGGAGATTCTTGCCACTAGTGATTGACCGTGAAATTTTGCGTACCGATTCTTGCCACTAGCGATTGATTGTTCTTTGATCATACAAAAGAGTCTAATTATTGTCCCTGAAACCTGCACTTTTTTGCAAGCTGTGTTACTCTGGGCAATAATGGTGCAGTTTTGTTGGACCATTAGCTCGACCTTCGCCTTTTGGTGGAAGCAGTTGTGCGTGACAAGGTGAAGTAATCCACCTGTCAAGGCTTGTAGGGCACCTTGTCAGTCGTGGGGGCTGCATAGAGGCGCCTTGTCAGTCGTGGGGCTGCATAGAGGCGCCTTGTCAGTCGTGGGGCTGCATAGAGGCGCCTTGTCAGTCTACACTTCCGTCTCTTTCTAGCTTTCTATGATTTTAGCCCTTTCATTTACTTGAAACATTCTCCACAGAAAATGTGATGCCTTCCTAGTTCAAGGAGACAGTCTATTTTCTTCATGGATATTCACTACCTGCAGCGTAACACGAGCTGTGTGTCACGAAAATTGCAAACTGATATCTATATAAACAAGAGTACAAATATTCGAGGATAATATTACACCTGTCATAGATGTCCACAAATATTCGAGGGTAATATCACGTCTGTTATGCAAGTGCACAAATATTCGAGGATAATATTACACCTGTTATAGATGTCCACAAATATTCGAGGGTAGTATCACGTCTGTTATGTGAGTGCACAAATATTCGAGGATAATATTACGCCTGTCGTGCAAATGAACAAATATTCTAAGGCGATATTTTTGCCGTGTAAAATTTGCACGAGATTCAGTAGACGACTGACTAGCTGATCGCTCAGTGAACTACGAACACGACGTCAGTAGTGACGTGTTTCACTGAGCACACATCACACACAAACGTACACCTACGACGTCATCTACCGTACGAGCGTGTTGCCTGTAACCTCTTAGGCAACGTCAAAATAATCTTAGGTACAAGATATCATCAATAACATTCAAACCAGATATACGTATGATATGCACGTTCATGCCTATGGACACAAACTTAAAAACAAATATTCGGATGTTGCGTACGTGCGTATACAGTGTATACAAATCTGTAAAACAAATGTTCATATTTTATAATCGTTTGTGTCTAACGATTTAATGTTTGGAGCAGATGAGTGCATTCCTTGCTAAGAACAATGACACTTAATGTATTTCTATTAATGAGAACAATGACATGATGTTATTATCTTATTCTTTCTAGAGCGAGGAGCTGCCAAACGTACGATCGCTGGTACAGAGGAGCTCGGCAGCACATGGAGCAGCACGTGAGTACCTAACTTGTCGCTCGTTTTCTTCAATCGTGAGAGCTGATTCACGAACAGCATTGATTTGTGCAGAATTATCTTGCGACTTATTTTACGTGTTCACAAACCATGTAATTGTATTGCGATTTTTACACAATTTACAGACAGCTGAACATTTTTCAGGCTAGTGTGTACTGCAATAAAGTTTCGTGTTAAAAGCAACTTAACCCACTGGACTTATTGAAAACAAAAAAAATGTGTATAATCATGGGAGTTCATGGTTCTTGAAAACAATGCTAAGAATTTTCTGTGTTCCTTTTCTCGCTAGAATTCCTTGACGATCTCTCCCTATCTCGCCAACATTTCTTAATCGCTCTTTTTCTCGCCAGAGTCCTTGATCATCGTTCTTTATTTCGCTAACATTTCATGAATATATCTCTCTTACTCAGTAGAACACTCCGATCGCTCTCTTTCTAGCAAATATTTCTTGAAAATAACTTTCTTTCTCAGTAAAATTCTTCGGTTACTTTCTTTTTCACTGAAGTCTTCGATGATTGTTGTCTTGAGTAACTCCTCTATAGCTACATTTTACCCCCGCCACATGCGTCGCTTGTTTTGTGTGAGTATAATTGATAGATCTGAAACACTCTCGCAATTCCTATGTCTATACGTTACATGTACTACAGCAATACATTTATGCATATGTATCACCACAACAACATGCTTATACATACGTATCACCACAACACACTGGTGCTTGTTACATTATAGTTATGTTGAAGAATGCCAAAAACATCATTTAGTAAACGTCTGCATGTCATCCAATAACATTTCCAGTGGCAAAAGTGAAAAAAACTATAAATAAACGTGAGCATGTCATCCATAAATACCTCAAGTGATAAAATCTGAAACAAATTACAGGTCTTACTCTCACATACCCCTTCTGCTCGCTTCACCTTATTTAGTTGCATTATGATGTTCAGCTAAGTATAGATTATGATGTTCAGCTAAGTATAGATTATGATGTTCAGCTAAGTATAGATTATGATGTTCAGCTAAGTATATATTATGATGTTCAGCTAAGTATAGATTATGATGTTCAGCTAAATATAGATTATGATGTTCAGCTAAGTATAGATTATGATGTTCAGCTAAATATAGATTATGATGTTCAGCTAAGTATAGATTATGATGTTCAGCTAAGTATAGATTATGATGTTCAGCTAAGTATAGATTATGATGTTCAGCTAAGCATAGATGATGAAGCTTACTTAAGAATACATAGTATTCATTAGTGAACTTAGTGAACAACAGTACGATAAATTTTCTGCATGTTTTAGCAAATGTTCTCGTAGAAGTTTGCCAGCGAATGAAGTTTGGTTTCATATCTTGCTTATTTAAATATGAACAAACGCTGAAGAAATGGTGTGAATTATTTAGATTGTTTAATGATAGCAATGTGGAGCAAAAAGCTCAAGGCAATTGGAATTCTTTAAATCAAAATTAAATTTGTATGTGGGAGCTGGTAATTGTTTTCAAGAAGATTAGAGTTATATGCTTCACCTGTTTTTCTTGCCTGCTAATTCGACCCTGTGACTTAATTCGTATCCATTTGCGAAATATTAACGATATTAAACAAAACATTTGAGGACATAGAAAATGTTGCATAAAAACCGAAAACATTTAAGGGAACTGATGAGACAAATACTGAAGTCTGCTACATAATCCCGCTGCTGCCATGGTTGACGCGGCTAGAATTACGGCATGGGACTTGGGTAACCGAATAATTATGGAAGGGATTATCCGATCCAAGAATGGGTCAGAAGGTTCGTTTTTTATAGGCTCATTCTATTCTATTCTATTCTATTCTATTCTATTCTATTCTATTCTATTCTACTCTATTCTATTCTATTCTATTCTATTCTATTCTATTCTATTTTATTCTATTCTATTCTATTCTAATTCTGAAGGCAGTTCAGCCAAACTCTACGGCCACTCAACATACAATTTACAGATGTCAAATTGCTGGACATTTTTAAATTGGGATTTTATTTGTTGATAATTATATTTGCTTATTTTGTTTGTTTACACAAATAAAAATGCAATCTTTATACTTTCATGCATAAACGGATACAGTTTTATAAATCACTACAGTAATTATGTGTGTGTATTCGTGCAGTGTACATCAGAGCACAATCAACTATTTCTATTATTTCAGGTTGAAACAACACAAACTTTATACGCTAAAATTTCTAACATCACGGCTTCTCAATTTTATTGGAATACAGGGCTAACTAGTGCTGACTAGTGACGTACATATACTAGTGCTTTCACTACTAGTGCTTTCCATTCTACAGGTTACTAGACAGCAAACTTTACGGACAAAAAATTCTAGAATCGTTGTTTCTAAATTTCATTGAACCACAGGGTGAACTAGTGATGCACCTATAATAATGTTTTCAATACTAGTGCTTTCCACTGTGAAGATTACGGGGCTACACTTACTCTGGTCATCTGCCTGGTGGAGAGTTAGTGACGTCTCTCATTAGGGTTCTCATTAGTGAACATGAAGCCTGGACACTTCTAGAAACCTGGGCTCATTAGTTACGAGCTCTAATTAGGACAGCTGGCACCTGGAACGAGGCACAAGGAGCTGTCAGTCCTCCTCATCTTTACGTCAGTCACGCACAGGCTTCAAGATTTTGGAAATATGTTATACGAATTAATGGCAAAATATGAAAAATATGACACCAGTCACGTACAGGCTACCGGAAAATGGAACAAGCTAAGTTTAGATTCGTGTCTGCTATTACTTCAACAATTCTGATGGGAGCATTTTTTATAATGTTTAACAGGAGCAGCGATCATAATAAAAGAACAACTGTGCACAGTACATAGTTATCGCCACCATAATTCAAGAACGTCGCTTGAGTGCTGTGATTGGATGGCTAGTGTGTTACGTCACTGACACGTCACGGCTTTTCATGACGTCACTAGAGCAGATTTCGCACATGATCCTACTATGCTTTACTGTACTGTGATGTTCGTTCCCTTGTTAAGAGCTTGGAAACAAATGGAAATGTGAATACAACATCCACTTCAGAGAAGACAACGGTTAACTTAACGTGAACAACGCAACAAGACAACGTTCAAGCTAGGGTTTAGTGCTGGATTTCTTTCATTAACTGAAATACAGTCCGGTGTTTTGACAAACTTATGTTTATAACACAACCAGTAAATAGGTCCTTGCTGTGATGGTAGCCATGTTCATGTATATGTTCAATGTTTATGTCACGTCCATGTTAACATTCAAGTCATGTCCATGTTCATGTTGTGTTCATGATGTGTCCAACTTCATGTTATGTTCACGTTCATGATGTGTTCATGTCCATGTACATGTACAGCACACTGGAGTGTACCTACATGCATGATCCCTGCTTTGAGGGTCAGCGTCATCGATCAGTACTAGTGCACCTTGCCCTCGTCTTGTGCACCTCGTCCTCGTCTTGTGCACCTCGTCCTCGTCTTGTGCACCTCGTCCTCGTCTTGTGCACCTCGTCCTCGTCTTATGCACCTCGTCCTCGTCTTGTGCATTTCGTCCTCGTCTTGNCTCGTCCTCGTCTTGTGTACCTTGTCCTCGTCTTGTGCACTTTGTCTTCGTCTTGTGTACCTCGTCCTCGTCTTGTGTACTTTGTCTTCGTCTTGTGCACCTCGTCCTCGTCTTGGCACTCGCATTTACTCGAGTTTATCCGACTACTTCAAAAAGAAAACAAGAAAGAAAGAAAGCGAGATAGAAATTTTATTTCCACTCAAGTACTATACATACAGTAAATATGTATTGACTTTTTAATTTTTGATGCTAACATCTGAAGATTAGTGGTGATGCTCACAGCATCTGCTGCCGTCCTGCTAGTGTTGCGACTTGAGGTAGAGGCTCGTGGTGAGACGTAGCGATCATCTGAAAGTTTTGAGGGAATAGTCAGTCACTCAGTTGGTCTTCCTAGTCCCATCCGTCACAAGCAGAACAAATTTAAGTACTTCGTGAAGACTTGAGCCATACACAAGCAATGAGGCTGAATACTTGAGTTCAAGGGAAGTAAGCAAATAGACAAGGGCATGACAAGCTACAAGTTCTTGTCATCATGAGCATGATGATCGTTACATAGCCTCTTGGTCCTGTTGAATTATGAAGGTGTACTCATTCATTTTTTATCATGTCTGTTACACCAGCTTTTCATTACTTCATTTATTCAACATTAAAACCATTCATTAGAGCTGGCTTCTAGTCAGGCCAACCAATTGTTGAGGAGCTTTGGGCTACAAGCGAACGCTTTTATCAGTCGGTAAATTGGTTCAGCGTGAGCACTTCTCAATTGGACACACTACACCTGTTAATTACAGTGTTGTGTGTGTGTAATTACACCTCAGCCTGCCTTGTAACTGCAGTGAAGCCAGACTATTAACCTTTTACCGTTCAAAGGGACTCAGAAGTCCTTTTTCAAAAAGTACACTACACCAAAACCTAAGATGTTCATCAAGCCAGCATTGCACTCATCAGTCACAGAACTCTGAGAACATGTTATGGTTCTGCTTGTTGAGACTTTGCCGTCAGTGTGACCAGCCAATGAACAGCATGTCGCATGTCGCAGTACGGAAAGACTATGACGAGTAAAGACTCACCCCATTTGGTGAGTTGGAGTTTGCGGACAGCGCGTTGCCATCGGTTCATGTTTTGCTGACGATTGCCTCAGCAGCAGCAGCATACTCTCTGACAGTTCCAGCACTCCACACGCCACTGCAGCTCTGCTTCCTGTAGCATTTGTGACTGTAAGTGTCCTGGTATAAGTGTTCACCCTAAACAAGTGTCCCGGCAAAAGTGTTCACCCTAAACAAGTGTCCCGGCAAAAGTGTTCACCCTAAACAAGTGTCCCGGCATAAGTGTTCACCCTAAACAAGTGTCCCGGCATAAGTATTCACC
>VCRD01009071.1:2518-15695 GCA_006783055.1 Trinorchestia longiramus
GCTCTGTCAGGCCTACCATAGGCTCTGTCAGGCCTACCATAGGCTCTGTCAGGCCTACCATAGGCTCTGTCAGGCCTACCATAGGCTCTGTCAGGCCTACCATAGACTGTCAGGCCCACCGTAGACTGTCAGGCCTACCAGAGGCAATGTCAGATTGAAATCTGATTTACTTATCATTAAAATTCAAACTACGTCGAACCCACACAGTGAAGATCGTTTATTTGCCTCGGTCCCTAAAAAAATTGTTTTTTATTATGGAATTCCAGTATGTTCTAGTATCAGTAAGTGTTGCTTTACGTGAGTGTGCAGTTCATTCATTGCCCTGGTGAAGTCAAAGAAGGAGAGTAACATGCTCCTACAGCTCACCGAACTAACTCAGTGAAACGTGTTCAAATGAGGTCTATATTGCTGCATAGCAATTTTTTATTATAATACACAGAAACTTACATCTTTACCGAAATTAATTCATACAGGAACGTCGTCCTTCAATGTCAAAGTCAACTCAAATATTTCGAAGTCAAATATGACCAATATCCAAAATTTAAAATTTAAAGAAACATAAATCTTCTTCATCCAGCAAACCCGCACCCTCAGTAGAAACAACCTGACGAACAAAGAAAGTTCGAACTGGGAAGTTTTTAGCTGCGAATTCTCTCTTTAAGTTCTAGCATGAAAGCTGTGCAACTGAACTGGTAGAACTCTGGTTCTTGCATAGAAACCATTGGTGAAGTAAGACTCGTGGAACCACTTATAAGTTATCTGTGTAGTTGCCTGGACCTAACGCTAATGCAAGGTAAACTCTAAAGAATACTTCAGATACCGACCTAATTACGCCAAAAGAATGTTCTAATTAAATTTGCAGGAAATTCCGAGAGTGGTGAAATTGTGGCATTCGGGGATAAGCTGAATTGCATCGAATTGGAAGCTCTGATTACAAATTGCATCGGGGGAATTAAAATTAAAAGTAATCATGGATTGAAGAAGCTTCGTTTGAACATTTGTTATCATAGCTCTTATTTTCTTAGACTTCTATAGCATTTTCCAATGTACAACAAGTACTCGCTAGGTATAAAAGGTTAAATGCTGTGTATATATTTGCAATATACCCATTATTTTGAACTATCTGTACCTAACGAAAAAAAAGATTTTCCTCATAATGGTTCATGTGCTCAAGCTGCTAAACTTATCAAGTGCAAAGGACCTGAAGTTAAGACTGTTATTGAAAATGAAAATTACGGTGTAAAAATCTTTAGTTTTATATATGTCTATAAGCCCGTTTGAAGAATAACAAGATTCCTTTTGGCTGCTATTATTCCTTTCTTATATCAAGGAATACTACAAAAGCAATATTACCACGGAAAATCTATTCACAGATTCGTCCATAATGAAAATACGACGTGCATCACTCCTGTTTAGATTTTCTAGCAGACTAGCACACTTCTGGCCGGCCGGAATTTCCTACTCTGAGTTCGTAAGTCATATAACCTGAGCCTTCGTTGTAAGAGGAAGCGTTTACTGGCACCGCTCTGTTGTAGAACTGCTAATTGCAGCCGATGTGTCTTCCGTGGTCACCATTTTGAGCGCTCACAGGCCGCACTTAAACATATACATTGAGACGCACCCTGTCATACACCCCCGCTCTCTCGACCCTGACTCCAAAGCAGTAAATTTAAGGAGCTTCAGTGGGGCACAGTCAAGAGACTCCAATAGAACAGTCATCTGCAGAACAATTCCAGTAAAGTGTAGTAAAGACGTGGGTAACTCCAACGGGGCACAGTCAACAGGTGGATAACTCCAACGGGGCACAGTCAACAGGTGGATAACTTCAACGGGGCACAGTCAACAGGTGGATAACTCCAAAGAGATACAGTCTACAGGGAGACGAATCCAGTAAAGCATAGTCAACAGGGAGGGCAAATCCAGTAAAGCATAGTCAACAGGGAGGGCAAATCCAGTAAAAGCACAGTCAACAGGTGGGCAAATCCAGTAAAAGCACAGTCAACAGGTGGGCAAATCCAGTGAAGCACAATCAACAAGTGAGCAAATCCAGTAAAGCACAGTCAACAGCTAAGTGGGACTTTGATCTATATGGATTTTCTTTTCAAAGAATTTTAGACGATACAGAAAATTCCATAATTTTCCACGTCCCAAAATAAGTAATCAGACAAGTACCTCGTTACTAATACCTAAAGTCATTACATATCGTACTTCATATCATAAATCATGCTGTTGGTTTTATCCATTATTATATTGCTTATTTAGTTACTGTTTTTTCTAGGTTTGATTATAAAATTTGTAATAAATAATGTAATAATGTAATAGTTTAGATTATTCATTCTTTTCATTCCCTTCAATTTTTTCTCAAGTCTTGAACTGTTTTGTCTATAAGTTTTCAATTTTTATTTGCCTACTAGATCACTACATTTAAAATATTTACATGTTATCGCTTTAAAGATTCGAATATGTACCAACAATTTATGTAGATTCAATTATTTATTAATAATATACATAGTTGATCCTGACATTCGCTGACACTGAACAAATCTAGTACAGTACGAAAGAGAAACAAATCTCAAATGAAGACCAGCTTCCGTTCTTTTGATCCAAGTAAGTCATATTCACTCGCTTTTGGTCTCACCTCTTTTAGAAGTTCTAACTTTATTTCGACAAGTAAGACGATCATAGAATTATATTCTGTTTAAGCTATTACATTTTTAACGGTAGAAAAATATCATTTTGAATTTTCTAATCAATTTGAAGTACAAGTCTCGCATGGCTTTGGCACATCACATGGGAGAGAAAATGATTTTTTGCCACACACACAGAGAGCTAAATGTATGTACATTTCGTAGTTTTCTATATCTCCTACCTGAAATGTGTCTAAATGTCAAATGACTATGCCCTCAGAACATATAGATTCCTTAAATAAAAAACGTAATAAATCTCAAGCCCATAGACCTGATGGTAGTCACTGATTAGATTCAGGGGCTAAAATTTTGCTCACTTCCTCGACTCTGTCATATTCAAGTCCACGACGCCTGTGCTGCAGTACCACACTGAACTGCTTATAAATATTACTCTTAGTATTTACAAGCATCTTCCGAAGACTCGCCTTTTCCGTTCTCCGTCCTTTTATTGCTTACTTAATAGATACACACAGAAATAAGCCTAAACCTTCATTTTAGAGTAGAAATATTTTTTAGCATTGTCTTCCACGTCGGCATCGTTCGTGAGTGTATCAGTTGTGAGACATCATCCAGCTACTAAATAGCAATATATCCTCAGAGTCAAAAGTGATGAAGATGCAATAGTTAGAAATACACCAACTTTTTTGTAGACGTTCACCCTGTTTTAAAAAGAGTTTGTATTGATAATGCTACCAGAATGTAAAATGATTGAGCTAAACTACCATTATATTTAAAATTGCATACATTTATTCCTTGTTTGAGAATTCAGCAATCGACTGAATCGCAAAAACAATAGCACAAGATTTTTCATCAAGAATGCACATTTGATTAAAGGCACACGCGTTAGGAGAATGTCAGAAGAGCACACATTTGATCGCATTCTCTTTCTGAAATCCAACTTAATTTCCATGGAGAAAGTCACGTTCGACAAAGAGTTAAACAATATTTTATGCAGCACGTGAACAAGAAAATCCTACCGCTATACCTGTAACTACATTCAAATGAACAGACGTGAAAATCCGAGATCCAGAACACAAAGAATTTTCTCGGAAGGGATCATGGCCGGCCGTTGGTGCGGCAGCAAGCCACCGAAACTGAGAAAAATGCTCAGTGAAAATAAAACGGTGGCAAAAACTGGCTCGACGAGCTAGTTGGCTGTAAATGCAGCGTTTGGGACGGTCATTTCCGTAAAGACAGCGCTCGAAAATACAGTGTTCTCTTGCACAGCGCTAATTGTTCTCCGAGTCAGTCATTGTGGCATAACCGCCCTCTCCTTACGACCTAACCTCTCTTTCAACAGACTTCGTTTAGCTGTTTTTTTTCTGCGTAGGAGCCTAAGATGAAGCTGACATTCAGCATGGGTGGTGGGACGACAGAACGTCGAAAGCCAAATGTTCATGTGGTTCTTTATAACGTGGTTTTACCATTAAAATTTAATTTGTTTCAACCTGGGCTATGGAGGCAAAACAAAGGATTCCATCGTAAGGAGGAGGCTAAGGAGAGCAGGTCAAGCAGCTCTCAGGGATATGGCTCTATTACAAGCACCTTGTCAACATACGGTCCTATGGAAGAGGGCAAAATGAATCTACTACATGAATCGATGCACTGAAAATATCCACTACACGAGAACCAACATTCAGGATACCCACTACACGAGAACCAACATTCAGGATACCCATTAGACGACAACCAACATTCAGGATACCCACTACACGAGAACCAACATTCAGGATACCCACTACACGAGAACCAACATTCAGGATACCCATTAGACGACAACCAACTTTAAGAACACCCACTGTATGATAATACACATAGGAAAAACTTCAGAGTTAGATAAATTGTATTTTATAAAAAAATTACAAATTACATGAATTCTAAAGATTTATTAAAAATGTAAATTGAAATGTTTTACGTCAGGTCATAAAGTTCGTTTGATTCAATAAGGAATTTAAAAATGTCTAAAGCCGAGCTGCTTGAGGATTCCGAAATGCAAAAAAAAATCATAAGGGTTAGTAACATTTAAATTATGAGTATTCAAAGCACTTTTAACTGAAATTTTACACTGACATGCACGACGAAAATAATATCAGTGAAGGAGATGCAATACAATCAATGGAAAACAGTTTGAGATCAGTAGGTCGTTAATCTACATTCCAATATAAACTGGAGGAAAAATTTAAGGAAAATTTCGGAAGCGACGAGTGTTTGAATCTGTTTAAATTTGAACGAATGTGCTTCTAACCATGTCTCTTAAATTTTCCTGCTACGATAAGTCTTTCGATACCAATAAATAAACAACGCTTGCAATTCACAGGTTAATGTCACTTATTTTAATCTATTTGAAGGAGTTATTCCAAGTTTAACTTCATCGCTGGATTACATTAGATTTTTGTCCATTGGATTAATTTATTTTTAAACTTTCACAAATGACGGAGTTCAATAGAGGAATGAAATATTTCCTTATCAGGGGATAAAGTCGAAATGGGTAAAAATAATTCATATATTCAATAGAAGTTAAAAGAAAGTGATTAATCTAGCTTAGATCCAACGATGAAGTTGTAATAAAAAATAAAAGCTGTACAAATCTGGCGATAAAGTTGAAGTAAAGAATTAACAGTTGTGTTAATCCAGCAATAAAGTTAAAATAAGGGAATAAAACTTGCACTAATTCGGCGATGAAGTCAAAGTAAAGAATTAAAACTTGTGCTAATCCAGTGACGAAGTTTAAATAAGGGACTAAAACATAAACAAATCCATCGTAAAATTATGCTAGAGTAATTGAGTCACAGCAGCGGAGTCCACTATCACACCGTTCTTTAACATCCGTCATATCTCTTGGACGAGAACCCGTGCAAGAATACGAGGGTAGTGAAGACGATTGTCTTCGTAAATGCTGCATAAATTAACACGAACATGAATTTAGTTTACATAAGACTGCGTCATTTAAGTTCCATTTTCCCAGTTTTAGCGCCCTAAAACCTAAATTGCACGTGCTTTCCACAGCAAGTTTTTCCTCAAGACGACGCATCGCCCTGTTCTCTCCGGAGACATTTGTCTCATTGATACGCATTCAAAAGCTCAGGAAAACGTCGCATGAAAGTTCGGACAGTCGACCATGAACATTTGGGGAATTTTTGTCGTAGGCGTAGCTGTGGGAGCGACTGTACGCGCGTTAATGTGTTGAGGGGAGGCTGGAGCAGCTGGGGAATATGTAATTAGAGCCAGTTTTATGCCATACTTTATGGACAATCAAGCCAGGTCGGTTTAGCTCATCTTTTGTTCTCGCCCTGGCCTCATCGAGGAGTGAACAGCATTAATGATGGCCTCATGAGGCGCCTGTTTTGACAGGGCCCCATAATGTGCGCCTGTCTTGATGTCACGTGCATCGTTTTCATATACCGTAGGGAGCAAAATAATACAACACATCGATTAAATCACCAGATTGCACATTTAAAGACCACGTACAATTACGACAATTGGAATATATATAAACAATGGTATAAAAAGGTTAATAACATATCTAAAACCCACAAAATTTACTAGAAAAATGTATAAGAACATGAATAATAAATGCGTGAACAAAAGTTTACAAAACCATACTTTTTTCTCGATATTATACATGAAAATTATTGTAGGATTATTACAGAATATTCTAATACATTCTATTATTTGGCAACCGAACTTTCGTTAGTATTCATCTCCAATAACGTGTCATTGGTACAGCAGCTCTCGTTCTGAAACGTAGTAAGCATGGGTAAGAATAAGGACATCAGCCAAGATCTCCGCAAACGTATTGTGGAACTCCATGATGAAGGTTTGGGATATGGGAAGATAAGTACACAACTGTGTGTTCCTATAGCCTCGATTGGAATCATAATACGTAAGTGGTAATGCCGGAATGCGACTCTCAGCAAGCCTCGAACTGGCCCTTCTGGGAAGATTAACGACCGTGCTGCTCGAAAATTGGTCCAAAAAGTAGTGCACAGGCCTCAAACTACTCGTGAAGAATTGAAGGATGATCTCAAGGCATCTGGGATCGAAGCCAGTGAACACACGATCAGCAGGGCACTATGCCGTGAAGGTCTTCGCTCCCGCACCCCTCATAGGACACCTCTTCTCCAGAAACGTCACGTCAAGGTCAGGCTGAAGTATGCCAACGACCATTTGAACAACCCGGCAGCGTTTTGGAACTCAGTACTGTGGTCAGATGAAATCAAAATCGAACTATTTGGGAGAAACAGCACAAACCATGTTTCGAGGCAACGAAACGAAGCGTACAAACCAAAGTGCACCATACCTTCTGTTAAGTTTAGAGGTGGTTCAATCATGGTGTGGGGATGTTTCAGCTCATCAGGGGTAAGTAAACTTCACATCATTGAAAGAACCATGAATGGCAGGAAATATCGTGAAATATTGGAAAAGCAATTCCTACCTTTAGCTCGTTTATTAAAATTGAAACGTGGCTGGAAATTCCAACAAGACAACGATTCAAAGCATACTGCAAACGAAACCAAGGAATGGTTGAGGACAAAGAAGATAAACATTTTAAAATGGCCAAGTCAATCCCCGGAAACGAATCCGATCGAAAACTTGTGGAGGGAATTTAAATTGAAGATTCAGAAGAGAGGTCCCAATAACATCACTGAACTCAAAGAAATTTGCCATGAAGAATGGAATAAGATTACGCCCGAAACTTGTAAAAGGCTGGTAGTGAACTACTATAAACGTCTCGAAGCCATAATTAATAATAAGGGCTATGCAACGAAGTATTAATGTATGTATATCTTGAAATGTGTTGTAATCTTTTGTTCACGTATTTATTATACATATTCCTATATATTTTTTCTATTAAATATTTGTGGGTTTTAGATACATTATTAATCTTTTTATACTGTTGTTTATATATAGTCCAATTTTCGTGATTGTACGTGGTCTATAAATGTGCAATCTGGCGATTTAATCAACGTGTTGTATTATTTTGCTCCCCACGGTACATAAGAAATTATGCATCGAGTATGTGTACCCATATTTATTGTAAGCGTAGTACTGAGAGTCTCGTAATTTAAAGTACGTGTACATATGTTAATTGTCTATTCACTATCAAATTACTTGAGACTGTGCTTGCAAAGCCAGTGTAAAGTACTAGTGTGCAAATAAAAATGGTGATTGTAATTATTGCGTGGATAATATATAGTATTCGAAAAATATAATTCCCCGTAATTGAAATATCAAGTAAATTTTATCGTCTCACCTGATTTTATCGTTTTAGTTTATATTTTTTCACATAGACTGAAAAAATTAGGGACTTGATGTATTAAATGCGAATTTTTACTAGTTGCTTTTTGATTAACCACGATTTTATCAGAAAATTAAAAGACGATTTGATGTGTCCGGTTTTCACTGTGATGCCCAGCATCGAATTGTAAAATTACGGTCGGTATTAAACGCGTTGAGATTTCGCTTGATATGGGACGCACCTACCGCACATTTTAGAGACCAAAATTAGCACCATTACTCTATTGAAAAAAGAAATACTCTCCTAAAACAGTACAATTACGAGTCACAGCTTTACCGCAGCTACGTCTGCCCATTTATTCATGAGTCATGATGCACTTCCGAGGAATTTTAACGACCAATTGATGGGAATACTATATTCTTATAATAGCTACCTTGTCGTGAGGGTGATGCGCCTCATCCAACATCAAGTGGTGCTTTAAGCGAGTTATGAACGGGACTATGGAGGTCTCACTGTATGGCTGCACAAAATGAGCCAGATTTGCTTTATATTTCCCTAATAACGTCATAAAAGATAGACTGATTTCCAATTTGGCTTATTATGTCTGGAAAAATCGTGTAAGTTTTATTGAAAATGTGTAAGAACCAACGCATTGTGTAAAATAACGAAAAAATATTTCATTTGAACATATTCAGAGAAAACGTGCTCAGAAGATGTACAAAAATTGCTTGGTGAACAATTAACACGTTGACTCCAAAGTGGTACGTATGTGGGCCACTTAGGTTAGGTTCTGTAAATTTTACAGTGCCTTCTAGTAATAATATGTACAAAGTGAAGATTTACACCGGCCAGGCAATCGGAGGTAACGTGTTAAGTTTCAAAAATTTAGTGTTGTGTGAAACATAAAATGTACTTTCCAAGTATTCTCTCAACACCATTGTAAAAACTATTGCTCAAACTTCACGTTGATTTATTACACTAGCTCTATAAATAAAAAGAAACTGCCTGTTTAAGTGTTAGAAAACAAAAACTAGTATGATTGCTCACAAGAGTCGACTTGAAAAAAACAGATTATGTTGAATTCTTCATTATGAGGATGTTATTTTAGGTAATGTCTGAGATATGTACAGGGTGGCCCAAAAGTAAGGTACCTTTATAAAATTATTATAGCTATAAAACTAAAAATGGTAGAGAGATTTGGTTAATTCAGAATGAAAGAAGAAATTTCAAAGTTTAACATAAATTTATAAATGAACCTATAAAATAGGTTTAACTATTGAATACAATATCTCTTAAATGGCCTCCATCATTAGTCAAACAATGGCGTGCTCTTTTAACGATGCTGTTCATTACTTTCCTTAATATCTCTGGTGAAATGTTGTTGATCTCTTGAATGTTTAGTTTCAATTGCTGTAAAGTATCAGGCATTTCAATGTAAATATTTTCCTTTAAGTATCCCCAGAGAAATAAATCAGGAGCACTTAGATCTGGAGATCGGGGCGGTCACGGTATATCACCAAAACGAGAAATTGTTTGAAAAAATTGCTTTTAACATTTGCATTGTTTCTTTCGCTGTGTGCGCTGTAGCTCCATCTTGTTGGAAAAAGGTAATCTCTGCGTTATTATCTCCAATTTCAGGTATCAAATATTCTTGAATCGTCTGTCTATACAGGTTTCTATTAACACAAATTTCATCATCATTAGCATCTTCAAAAAAATATGATCCAATGATCCTCGAAGACGTGATGCCACACCATACTGTTACTTTAGCTGAGTGAAGTGGACGTTCATGATTTTTTTTGGATTTTCTGAAGCCCAGAATCTGCAATTTTGCTTATTAACAAAACAATTGAGGTGAAAATGTGCATCATCAGTCATTATTAAATTCTTCACAAAGTTTTCATTTTCTGCAAGCTGCAGAAATCTATTCGCAAAATCTAATCGCTTTTGGTATTCCGTAGGATGGAGTTCTTGAGTTAATTGAATTTTATATGGATGATACTTTAGATCTTTTACCAAAATACATTGCAGTGAGACACGTAACATTCTCAGTTGAATTGAACGTCGCCTAGTTGACGTTTTGGGCCGATTAGCAACACTCGTTTCAACAAGCTGAATTGAAGCACCAGTTCGTATGGTCCGTGGCCTGCCAGAACGTTATCTGTCTGCTGTTGTCCCAGTTTCTCTAAAGTTCAGTACCAGTTTTTTCATGCACTTCTTCGAAAGACTTCTTTCAATACCATCAATACTCCTGTCATTCTTCTGAACTACAGTAACCGAACAATCACATCGAAAGTAAAGTTCCACTATTTTTGCTCGTTCCATTGCGTAGCGATTCATTTTGGGGGGTGGATTTTATGAATTTTTTGGGCAATATGTTGTGACTATCGGTAGACTTGATACGCTGTTCTGAATTAACCAAATCACTTTACCATTTGTAGTTTTATGGCTATAATAGTTTTAAAAAGGTCTCTTACTTATGGGCCACCCTGTATAAGAAAACTAAACGTAAGGTTGTGAAGGTAAGCGTATTTTCTCATGTTCGACTGAGAGAGGTAAGGTAAAATGTTGCCAATTCAGCAACTCGCCCCTTAATGCTCCTGCAACATCCAGTTAGGAAAGTCAATATAACTTACATGCACGAAGAGCATAACAGAATTTAAATTTGATGCACACACTACACAATGAAATTTACTTTAATGTACCTAGTATTCAACAGAATTTAACTTTGATGCACGCGGTACATAAAGGAATTCATCGACTAGGATTTACTCATGCATCTTAATCGGCAGTTCATTATTAAAACAACAATAGACCCAATATAGAGAAATAGTTACAATAAAATTCAAATAATTACTGGAAAATTTCTCTTCCCTTATCTACGGCTATAGCGCATGTATTCGATGCGCGTCTATTGTTTGTATATCTAGTATGAAGCTTACTTATCTATTATAGGCACAGTTGACAAAGGGGAATTGACCTCGGAACAATTCAGTTTTCGGGAAGTAAATAATGCAAGGAGTTGAGGTTTCCATGCATAAACTTAAAATATCTAAATACATAAAAACTCGCGATGCAGGATTTAAAAAAATTAAATAAATTTTAGTTATGAAAACCATTTTTTCAGTTCTTTACAAGTACACGAGTTTAGGCTTGTACTTAAACAAGGATTAACATGCTTCTCGAGTAAACAAATAGTGAAGTACATACTAATCGAAGCAGGAGACGGCTAAAATTCATCATTTTCTTGCCTGCATTATAGACACACGTGTTCATTTTGCTACTGGTGAGAATTGTTATATTTGGTCTGTCTTATTTCTTGCTTATTTCGCGTAGTATTCGAATATGGATATTTTGACCTGGACATTAACATGTGTCAAATATTAATTGAAATAGAGTTTTCACCTCGTCAATTTCAACTTCTGAATTCAATTGTCTTTGAGTTGTTCGGTTGATGAGCTCTCTGTTGCAACAGTGCAACAGCATCTAGTACACACCCACGACACATCCTCGCTAGAATCCATGCTGTATTTTCCTTCCGTCGGTCTCAAATCTTATTAAAGCTTCAACATTTTAATGCAGCCGCAAACACCCACCTCCCTGCAAGTTATTCGACCCAACAATGCACGAGGATGAACGAACTCGTGCTTCGGAAAATAAAGCTCTTCGTTTAGAAAGCTCTATTTGCGGAGCTTTTTCCAAGTCTTTGACTTAAGGCTCTAAATGCTCTAGAACCGTGACTGTTTATCAAAGCTACTGTAGAAAAAGAAGACGATTGAAGAGCGATAATATCCACACATCAGTATCAATAACACTTCAGTCTGCAATACTCGCTGCAAAAACTTGACCAGCAGCATTCTGTGAGGAGGTTCTAGAAAGTGAGTCGTGAAGAGAACGCTCTGTCGGTGTTCCTCCAATATTCAAGGTAGGTATTAAGCAGGAGGATTATGTTAGGGCTGAGAAAGCCGTAAAGTTAAAGACTTCATATCAATAGGAAGTCGTAGATTTTATACATACGTGTCCAGTGGGAGGGATAGATTGTTACTCTCGGAGGGGAATAAATTGGTTCAAGCCAATAGAGCCGCCCGTTGGCTTCGTGTGAAGCCGCTTCATATGACCTGAAGGCAGGCAAGCAGGCATCGCTGGCGGCCGAGTATCTAATAAAAAATGAATGAAGAACTAAGAGGTATTTTGTATTCTTAATCACACAAATAAACATAACCGACCGGCTTCCATCCGCTTATCAATATCCTTCAATGAATCAGAGTATGTGACCATGTCAATCATTAATTTTATGTACTACGTGAGTGTAAGAACATTGAATAAAATCTTTTTACACTAGAATGATGTGAATTAAATATTTAAAAGCATCATGCAAGACTTTACTTTGCTCATAATGTGTTCTGCATGCAAGACTGAACATGAAAGTTCCATTAAACATCGCTGTGTTGCAGATCATGGGCATTTCTATTAGATCTTTAAATTAAGTCTCTCATGCACTCGTACTTAATTACTGGACTTAATTAGGATTTGGATTAGCGTTTTCTAATGCTAGAGGGGTAGGTGTAATGACTGTCATTTCGATATATTATATTATGCGAATTTCTTATAAGTATATTTCGTAGGTTACTATTTTGAGTGTCAATTTGATTTTCTTTAACTTAACGAATCGCCGATAATAATTTGGTATCAAGATGATCTAATTATTCATACATTTAAGCCTAAACTCAATGTTGTATACATACATCTCAAAGGACATTTAAAAACTCGTACAACCTACACTACCTAAAACAAACTTGGATCCTCAAATTGCCTCTCAATTTCTTTTTCTCCCAAAACCATCATTCAAGAAAGTAAACAGATTAGATGAAATATCAGCATCACTAATAGAAAATAGTCATGTTCTTGCAAGTATACATGTCTGTTAGAGCTACCGCCATTACTCTGACGTTTATTGCACTTATGGAAACATTAACAAGTGAGCGGTGGAGCTGAGAAGCCTTTCTTTTCCAGAATAATGGACTACACACGTGTATTGCTGCCCTCTTGCAGCACTGAGAAATCAAATGATAAATGAAAATGCTCCAGAAAATCGAAAAATTAATGAAGTTAGTGCTTGCACCACTTTTAATCGAACATTACGTGATTAGAATCTGCCTGTAATGCTCGTGGCATCCAGCAACAAGCGAGACGTTTTCCTCGAGACGTTCTCGAGACATAGCGCCCCCCGAGACATAGCCCCCCCCGAGAC
>VCRD01009075.1:4036-15683 GCA_006783055.1 Trinorchestia longiramus
CGTAAGGACCAGACAGACATTTTATTGAGTGGATGCAAAAATCAAGCGATCGTGGAATAGTTGTATAATTGGACAAACATACATGTATCAATGTGCCGTGTACTATGGATTCTCACTGGCAGCAATTTAATGCCTTATCTTGTTACCTATTTATATCATGTGACCATTGAACTTTTTTCATTAGTTAAAGTATTTCTGTAATGAATACCATGGAATAATGAAGTTATGCCCCATCCACCTTTGCCATCAACCGCACAAGTATAATTAATCTACAAAGTAAATCATTAGCTTTCATATTCCCTTTTGCGTCCTTTCTTGGCATTCTCTTAACACGTTTCCTGCAATGGGACCCACCGGTGGGTCACTTAGGTTAGATTCTGTAATTTTTTCCGTCTTTTAGTGATTATGTGTACAAAGTAAAGATTTGCACCGGCTAGGCAATCGCAGGTTACGTGTTACCAGTAGTCTCGATCCACCTACCAGCACCCAACCTACGAGTTTTACGGTTTTACTTATTGTTTTAATTTTGGAAGAATCATATATTATTGAACAAATATACACCCAATTTTCAGAAATGCTACAATTTAACTTACGATACTGTCATATCCAGTAGTTCAACTTAATCATTTATCTGACTACTGATTTTGTAACATTCACTGTATCTACAATTCTGAAGGCTTATTCGTACGTGTTATTTATTTTTAGAAGGTTAAGATGCAATGAATAACCGACGTAGGCATTAGTAATCTGGTCTAGAATATGTACCGAGTTCACTATGATACAAAATTTATGTAATATTTTAAAAATCCTGAGAACACGTCCAATGCAGCCTACGTTGTGGTTAGTTGGCATACCTTTTCGCTGATAATTCCGTACTTCAGTATTTGTGATATCAAATGCCAGAGTCAAGTTCCTTCTAAAGCCATTAATTTACGTTTCAAATTGTATTAATACGTAAAAGAAATTTCAAATTCCCGAGAGAATAAAACAATTATTCATGAAATTTTACAAAAAGATAGGTAAACATTTATGCTGCTTAACATACTTCAACTCTTTGCTGTAGATTTTACTGAAGATCACTCTCAGATCTTTCTTTGCAGATAATTTAAATGTATTCAAAGTTCCTTTCAACATGCATCTAAACGAAATACAAAACGCTCGACGCTTTTTATGTATGTTTACTAAGTCAAATTTTGAAATGAATGCATGAATTCATTAATACATATAATTGGGGTAATTGAGTCGAATACAATTTGTCTACAGGAATTTTTCTTCAAATAAAACATAACGACTACCCTGCAATATTCGAAAACTTTACTGTTTCACAATATATAACTCTTTTCAGTCGCTATTGCAATATATTTTGTTTTGGATAACGTCTATGTCCTACAGTAGATCATATATTTCATTTATTCACTTTCTAAAGCTTATAACCCTGAGTATTGCAAATTTATTCATGTACATTCCTCGCTTCATAATTTCATTGAATAATCATGTGATCAAAAGAATGTTCAATAACTAAATTACAAAAATTAATGGCGCAATGAATGTTCGATAACTAAACTGAATTTTATTTACATTCTACATGCTACAAATATAGTCAAAAGCATTCCAATGCTTCAATTTATATTTTCAAGCTACATTGAAGCGAATGTTTTCGAGTTTCTGACGAGGTGAAAAAACTTACAAAATCTTATCGTTTATGTACAAAATTATAGCTCTTTGAAAAGTTAATATTCAAGTATTAATATTTTAATGCAATAAAAAAATATTATTGTTACAATTATTATCCAAATGTGTTTATAAAATCTGTTTATTGCAGTCTGCCATAAATCCATTTTTGTTACATTTTATACAAAAAACTGGTTTTAGTTTTAACTATGATAGTAGTCTCAGTCGCTAACCTAATTGATGTAATATAAAAATTCCCATCTAATTAAAGCAAAACTCTGAGCTACATAAATACGTGAAATATGCTAGCAATTTAATTTGATCAGAGGTGCTCAAATTTACAAAATGGATGCAATGAGATGGTATTTGCCATCCGGACAAATGCATGACAATTGTGGTTAAGTTCCCCGCGACTCCTTTACATTGAACTATTACTTCAAAGAATGTCTTCATGATTATGATTTAAAAAAATTTTTGCTCAAGACATGCATAGAAAACTTTATAAGTAGTTTCTTAATAAAGAGTGACTATCTATCTACGTTTAACATTCGCCACCCTGCCCTGTAGTCAAGTTCAGTGTGATTCTGAAATGTTTCGTCATAGATTTGTTTCTAAAATCCCAGTCGTAAAATTAGCCAAAACGTAAAATTTCAAAGTTTTGCAGTACCTCAGAACTATTGAAATAAATTTTGCTTAATTTTTGTCAATCTACAGAAGCAGCACAAAACCCTCCAAAGAGTTCAGGTTTCCAGCCAGTGGAAAGAAATATTTTCGCGTCTCAGGGGAGATGGGGGAATTTGCACTTCCTTTGTGAAGGTCTTCACATTAATTAGGTATTCTTTACATATTCTTTCAGATATTCACGCGCGATGTTCAGTACAGTATTGTTGTCTCTTCACTAGGAGACTCATTTGAGAAACTGTTCAGTTCATATCGGTGATGTTCATTACTAGAGTTCACCAGTAAGTTCTTCAATCTTCTTACAAGTTATCATTAAGGGTTGATTTAACCTTACAAAGTATTCCCCTAGGCGTTTACGATAAATTTTCTCTACAAGCGTCTGCACTTTGCAGTGTGTCAATGTTGTTCTTTTATAGTCCAGAATGACGGACTCAATGGATCTGAAAGTCCTTTCCGGGTACCCTGAAATCTGTTGCTGTTACTTTAACACTTGAGTAAGGAAATTCAGGCCCCTATTTTCGGTCGCTGAAATTATTTTGAATGTATTTCCTTGGCGAGCAAACTCCCTGAATGAACTTTAACTTCACAGTAAAAGTAGTTTAAATTTCATAGAGCTCTTGTACACTGTTTTACACAAGATCTGAATCCTCTAGAGGCAGTGGTAGACATGGTTCTTTTAATCCTCGTACAGCTAATGGGATCAGCAAAGTTTTCGCTCAGCAGATTCGAGTTTCCGCAAAAGTTTGGGAACCTTTAATGGACCAATTAATTTCCGCTAAACTTAGTTCTAACTTCAAGATTCTCTCACGCTATTGGCCGACTACATACACACGGAAAAAATGTGATTGGTTCACGTAAAAGCAGGTAACTGAACTGTGGAGATTTATTCCCAGCATCGAACCCAACGTTAACCCTTTCGGTACTGATGGCATCTCTGGTAGCCGCAGTCATTTTTCGCCTATTAAGATGCAGAGCAACACGTGTGTCTGTGCAAACGCTGGTAGGGCAGTGCAAGCTACAGTTTGATCAGGACAATGTAGTGACCGTAAAACATCACAAAGCATCTTTTTTTAAATTTGATGTTAAATATGTTGAAAAGGTTCTGATATTTGCATTATGGTACCGAAAGGGTTAAAGATACAATCTCAAATTTGAGATCGTATAGTAAATCTTTATATTTAAATTTAAAACATTTAAAAGCAAGGCAAGATCTTTCCGGTCGCTGAGAAGAAACTTTATTTTAAGTTTCAAACTAGTAGACCCACACGTGAAAATTCATGCGTTTATTGCTGAAATTTTCGAAGTAGTTCCCACATTGAAAAATGCGCCTTTGGTATCTGCCATACAATGCTTAGAATACATATATACCCTAACGAATTTCCTCCTATCTAAATCCTTCAGAGAGTGACAGGGAGACGGACCAAGCAAGCAAGCAAGCAATAAACTGTATTATTATATAAAAAAGTAGAAGTGAATTTACACCCAGATGCCCCAGAGCCCCGATGCAATAGCAACCAGTTACGATCGTACAACACCAACCAGCAGTACCGGCAGAGTCAGAGAGCTCTGTCTCTACAAGCCAAGGCGTTACCAGTATACGATAGAAGCAGGTCGAAACTCTGGTGGCGGTCTACGGACCGACAAAGAAATACAGTTTTCACACACGAAAGTGTGGCTATGAAAAAACTAAGGCGACATGACACGAACACAGAGGGAACGAGCGTCCGTATCCTCCTCTCTAGGTCAGAAGTTCTAGGTGCACGATGGGTAAAGATAGAAATATGTGAAATGTCAGCCCAAGCAACCCAGTCTAACAGGCAACATATAGGTCCTATATGTTGCCTGTTAGACTATATTATAGGATAATGTGACTGGATGATGTACAAGTGAAATTCATACTTATCCAATCAAGCGTCTCTGTACAACAGGAACAACAACGAAAGAAAAACAATGACGCAGAGACAGGTGTTCTCTGTTGCCGCCTCCACGAGTGCTGCCGCAATCATACTACAATAAAGATCGTTAGTCATGACAACACTTTTCAACATTCATATTCCCAATATAACCCAAATCCCCTGCTATTAGACAGCTCGAGTTTAGGAGCCTCAATTACATGATCTTTTAATGCCCTCGGTGTTGCGTTTGGCTTTCAGTCAAAAAGAGTATTCGAAAATTCCACTATATAATAATACACAGTTTGTTGCTCGCTTGTTTGCTTGCTAGTTTGGTCCGTCTCTCTGTCACGCTCTTAAGGATTTAGATAGGAGAAAATTCAGTATGCATCGTAAGCTTTGTATTGTGGATACTAAAGGCACATCCTTCGATGTAGAAGCTCTTTCGTAAAACCCACGTTCACTGGCAAATAAAACGAAAAAATAATTGAGAACGCCGTGAATTTTCACACGTGGGTCTACTAGTTTTAGAATAAATCTGAGAAAGTTAAATGCTCCTTAGAGAAACAATAAAACGTATAGTTATAGGTTACAATGCTCCAGAGAAATGAAGAGATCAATTTAATGCGAGAGCTATTCGTAAACAAGTTATCACGCCTGCCCTGCTAGCAGCTAGATTCTCTTTAATTGCCAGCTAGCAGACTGATAATTTAAGCAATAATAGCACTGACTTAGATCTGAGATTTTTAATAACTGTAATTTTAAATTTTAAGAAGCACTTTAGGACATAAAAATCATCAAAGGCTGCAACTCAAGGTACGGAACATAAAGAACTCGTGCACACAAACTTGGTATAGCAGAACAACAGGTTGAGTGAGGAATTTAGAATTTGACATCCGACGGCTTAGTCAGAGACTCCAAATCCTAGAGCAAGGCTTGCTCCCACATCCAGATGTTAGTCCTCATCACAACCAGTTACATCCAGTACTTCGTACTCAAGCCGGGCCTTCTTTGTCAACCAACCACCCATCTTCGAATCAACCATTCTACTGCTTCATACCGTCAGCCCCATGACATTTTCTAGTTGTGAGCTACATTAGTTCGCAACCGAAGTGTCAACCAGAGGTACTCAAGACCAGATGCCTCTCCCTGGACTAACTCCTTCATGGGATTTTTCCACAGAACAATACTGAATAATTTTCCAGTTTTACCTTATGATTACGTATTACGTGATCACACTGCATACAGTCCTAACGTGTCAATAACAGCAGTGTAAGTTATTACTAATCAGCATAAGTATACTTGATTAACAGATTAGTTATCTTCAAGTCAAGTTGTTATGAAGAGTGTGGAAGTTTTTGTTCAAGCTGAGGATGAGATGCGTGTTGAGGAGCCTGCAACTGAAGTGGGCGAGGTTGATGTGTCTCAGGCAGCACCAGAATTTTCATGAGAGAAGTCTCAAAACCTGTGGCCCAACTCCAAGGATTACAACAAACAAATGCTGTCAGAGCAATCTACTGTGTGCTGCTTTCACTTGTGGAGCACGAGTCTCTGGCTCGAGTCTCCAAGCAGCTCTCGATTTTATCCTGATAACCACGCCGTAAACAAGGTAGTCTATTTACTCATCATCAAGCTCATCTATCGTCCCTACTAGCCTCTAACTCAAATCGCAAAGCAGAAGGCCGAGAACAACCGTTGGTAGCATTATCCCTAGTCTTGAGAGGTTAGTGTTAAAAATTGAAAACCAGGTGATAATGCATATGCTATATACTATATCCTGAATAAAGTTTGCTTGTGTGTGTGTCTACTTTGTTGCAGAACAAATGTATTACCAGAATAGAAGACCACGAACAATTAAAATGCGTTGTCTTTGAACGTTTGGAGACGTCGTTTACTTTGAATAAAATCCGCTATAATTCGCATCATAATTGAACAAACATAACGTGATGATTTTGTTTTCTTTCGCAAAAGTTCGGCTCTGAGGGCTGTACTTGCTAAAAGTCACCAATCGTGCTGCTTAACACTGATTTTTCTCGTTAAAAAAGCAAAATCTCGTTAGTAAAACAACTTATTGCTAAAAATATTCGTGTACCTAGCAATTAGTGAGTAGTCAGTCCACTACAACGCAAATAAATATTTTTAGAGCTAAACTGAATAACCTCTTCTGATGAAAAAGTTTTAAATTCATGATACAATTTCACACAAGTGCAAGCTGAACAAAAATCACTATCCTAATCACATGAGAAACTAACAATCACAAACGAATCTGTAAGATTTTCTTCTATTTTTAATCAATATATATCACGGATTTACATGGAAGATATTTCAATGTTAGGATAAATTCATGCCAGCAGTTATAAATGCACTCATGTTGAGTTATGCCATAACATTTGCTTGAGGTACTTTGCACGCAACATTTGTCAATAAAAAATTTATTATATATACCCATTAACACGTTGACTCCGAAGTGTACGTATGTGTACCACTGAGGATAGGTTCTGTAATTTTTTCAGATCCTTCTAGTGACTATGCGTACAAAGTGAAGTTTTACACCAATCTGGCAATCGGAGGCAATTTGTTAAGGTGAATTTGCGAGCTTGTATTCCTGATTGGACATGATCATTATAAATATCACATTTGTCTAGAAATTTTTTCAACATTGGGTTTCATTTATGTCCACTGTTGTGTATGCAGTCATGAAAAATTCGATAACATTTTTTCAATGTATTTTACACGAACGATTTATCAATAAAATAGGTAAATAAGTTTTCCAATATTCTCCAGAAAAGTCGAGGTTTGTGGAAGATATATTTCAAATAAAAATTATTCGAGGAATTAAACACAACAGGTTCCATGCAGATAGTTTATTACTCAGCAATTAAATTAATTGGCACAATAGGCAAAATGATTTGATTTTATGATTGAATCGCAATGACAGTCACGGGTAGCAAGTAGTCAATCAGACAATTCCCTTAGTAGGACTGGATAGGTCCAATCTTGATGTTTGAAAACTCAACATAGGAATTAGCGTACTCGCCCTCCACTTCGGAAGGAATNTTCCTTCCGAAGTGGAGGGAGAGTACGCTAATTCCTATGTTGAGTTTTCAAACATCAAGATTGGACCTATCCAGTCCTACTAAGGCAGTGTTTCTCAAACTTTTGTAACTCGCGGCACATTTATCAACCATTGAAAATGTCGCAGCACACGTACCGCAAACGTACTGTGAGCTATGGAAAATTATTTTACCATAGCTAAATTTTTAAAAGATCTAATTCTCAAAGGGAAAAATTTTAAATGTGAATAACAAAACTTACCTTTTAATTTGGTTTAAAATTTTTAGTGGTGGTTGTGTCCACTTGCTGTTATTAGTGCGAAACGTGTGCTTGGTGCTGTTTTGCAACCTCTTCTATGCTTGGGCGTACATGGGACAAGGACACTCGCAATTTTTTTTTCAGTGGAGCGTAGTCTTTCTCTTTTTTATTCTAATATTGTGCAATGTAGAGAGCTCTAATTCACACAGATAAGAAGTGGAAAATTGCAATAGGACTGCCAGAGCTTTATCTGATAAGGCTGGATATTATTTTTTTGTGGAAATCCAAAATGTATCGATAGGGACCGCAGAATGGTTTATTTTCCAGCTGCAGTCACTTGAAATACTTGCTAATTCTTCTTCTTCAGATAATTGAAGTTCTTCATTATGAGGAAAATCAATGAACGGATTTCGTTCCAGTCATCTTTTTCCAGATGAAAAATAAGGGTTAATGCTTTGTCCGAGTATAGATAAATGTTTTACTATAACAGGGATCATTTTCTTTATGCAGTTGTTATGCATTGTAGGCAACATATCAATTTCACCTTTTTCGAGTCTGACTTTCCAAATACCAATTTTCTTTTTGAGATATACTAACTTATCCGTTGAGGTGATGATATTTTCATTTCGGCCTTGCATGCTACTGTTAACAGTATTATGACAAAATATGTCTGTCACATATTCCATTTTAGACATCCAAAAATCGCATTTGAGATAATTACAAAATCGTTCAATCTTTTATTTTTCAATAAATGCAATAAATTCCTTGTGTAAATCATGAACACGAGCTAAGACTTTACCTTTCGATAGGCATCGAACTTCGGTATGCATAAGTAAGCGAACATGATTAGAATCCATGTTTTTGCACAATGCTTCAAACACCCCAGTCTTCAATGGTTTACTTGTAATGTAATTGACTATTTCAATAACTTGCTGCAACACCTCTTTCAAATATTCCTATGATACTTTTGACACTAGAACTTCTCGATGTAAAAAGCAATGTGTACGAATGACTTCTGGATTTTCTTTCTGTACAAGTGATGCGAAGCCTTTAACACGTTGACTCCGAAGTGGTACGTATGCGTACCACGGAGGTTAGGTTCTGTAATTTTTTTAGATCCTTCTAGTGACTATGCGTACAAAGTGAAGTTTTACACCAATCAGGCAATCGGAGGCAACGTGTTAATACTGCCAACTATACATGGTGCTCTATTAGTGCAAATGCCAACGCAAGACTTCCAGCTCAAATTAATTTTTCAAGATAGCTTGTCACAACATCAAAAATATCCTGACCTTTACAAGTTGTTTGCATCTCCTTACAGCAGATTGATGATTTCATCTCCATGAATGAAACGCACAAATACAAGCAACTGAGCACTGTTGCTTATGTCACTCGATTCATCAACTGTTAAGGGAAATTTTGATACTTTCGTTAAGCTCTGTACTTCAGTTTCAACATTCGTTGATAAATCTTAAATTCTCCTTTTTGTATCATTTGATAGGGGTATTTTGTTTATTTCCGTTTCAACTTTTTCTCCTAACATGCATTTAACCATCTTCCTACAAGCGGGCAAAATAAATGACTCAGCAAGAGTATGAGGTTTAGATTTCACTGCTATCAGTTCTGCCACTTCGATGGAAGCAAGTTGAGCTCTTTCTGATAAGTTCAAAGTTTTTTGGAAAAGGTTTTGTTGCCCTGTTTGCTGATCTAACAATATTTGAAAATAGCTGACTCCTTTATTTTTGAGATAGGAATGTTTAGTAGTGAAATATCTTTCTAATTTACTTCGCACCATCGATTCATTGGACAACATATCACCACAAACAACACATGATAGGCTTGGCCGCTCAATTGATCCAGTCCAAGAAAATCCTAACTGCAAATATTCATTCTTGTATCTTCCGTCGTGGTGAGCTTTAGCTTTTTTGCACAAGAGGGTTTTGTCATTTGTGACGGGTTTTGTCAGTTGCTTGCTGTTAGTGGACTCACAATCGTCACTTGGTACTTTACTTTTGATGAACTTATCCACTGTTATTGAGAAGGGGAGATATATTATAAAACTGTTAACACACCCTGTCATTCACGTATTCCATAACAGGCAGTGATCAACCAATTAGGTGGCAGCGCAGTGGTGGCAGTCACGCCGCTATGCTTTAGCTTTTCGTTTAGCTTTAAAATATGATAGAAGAAACATTGAAAATTTTTCGAACTTCCGATATTCATAATATATGGCTTATATGCAGATAAAAGCACTTTGTTGACTTGATTTATACTGTAATTCCCCTTGATAGCGAGGGTAAAATGATAGCAAGCAAGTAATCTGAATTCAATCAAAGTTAAACAAAAATTATTGACATGGCTTGAACGAAAAGTTCGTACATTGAAATAAATGTAGTTCTCTATTTGTTCCCGAGATAAAAGTTATAATTGAATGCGTTTCATATAATTATGATAATAAAGTCCCATGCTGAGATCCACAATGTTTTGTAATAACTACGGTACAATTTAGTGTTCGTGGCACTGCTTGCAGTGCTTAACCTGAACTTTTAACTCGCAAAAATTTAACATTTTGAATAATAATTAATATTATTCGGGATTTGGGAGGAAATTAGTTTTAAACTTTATGACAGGTATACGTAGATTTTTGTGACGTCTTCTTGTTTCGCGGTACACTAAATTTGGTCTCGTGGCACACTAGTGTGCCGCGGCACCGTGTATGAGAATCACTGTACTAAGGGAATTGTCTGATTGACTACTTACTACCCGTGACTGTTATTGCAATACAATCATGAAATCTAACCATTTTGCCTTTTGTGCCAATTAATTTAATTGCTGTGTAATAAACTATCTGAATCGAGCCTGTTGTGTTTAATTCCTCGAATAATTTTTATTTGAAATATATCTTCAACGAACCTCGACTGTTCTGGAGAATATTGGAAAACTCATGTACTTATTTGATTGATAAATCGCTCGTGTGAAATACATTGAAAAAATGTTATCGAATTTTTCATGACTGCATACACAATAGTAGACATAAATGAAACCTAATATTGTAAAATCTTTTAGACAAACGGGATATTTATAAAGATCATACATAATAGGAAATATCTTGGACCTGTTTGTAAAAAAATTGTGTTTTACGTGATGAAGAAGGTGATGCATTTTTGGATTACACTTATATTAAACGATTTCATCAATTTATAACTTTTTAATCCCAAGAGATTGGTAAGTTTAGGCACAAAAAAGTGTATTGGTGTCGTTCATGTGTGTCAACTCACGAGCTGCTCGGCATACGAGTATTACTGGCAACAAGTATTTTTTAACGAGATTTTGCTTTTTAACATGGAAAACTAGTGATAAAGAACATAATTGGGGATCTGTATCGAGTACAACCTTTAGAGCCGATTTTCTGGGAATGGGAACAAAGTTTTCATGTTCTGTTTGTTGAATTGTAATACATATTATGACCGATTTTATAACTAATAAATGTCTCCAAACTCAACTGATGAACGTACATATTTAAATAGCTGTTGGTCGTTCACCATGCTAGTAGACCCACACTACAAATATACTAGCAAGATAGAGAGAGAGAGAGAGACGGAGATGGAGATATGTTATGTATTTTCCATGAAGGTTCAGCCTGCTTCATTTCAAGAATGAAGTCGCGCAACACCTAAGCGTAGATTCGTATTGATAACTTTTAAATGAAGTACTTGTTCCATGGCTCACAGAATCATATCGACTTTGAAAACAGATAATGTTTATATAAAGCAATACCTTGTGTCATTTAACGAATGCATTTATTCATTTTATAATGATGGGACACTTCTATCGTGTACCCAAAGAAATAATTATAACGATGCAACAAATTTTTGATCGATATTGACCGTACCGTTGCAAAAAAACTTCATCAAAACAAATACCTCGTGTCTGTACATGAAAAAACCTACTCTGTGACCTATTTACTTTCTCACTCCTGAAGATATTATGAGAAATATTAGAACAGAATTAGAATTAGGCTATAGGAACGAACCTTTTGGCCCATTCTTGGGTCGGATAATTACTTCGATAATTATTCGGTTTTGTACCCA
>VCRD01009078.1:0-12490 GCA_006783055.1 Trinorchestia longiramus
TTCAATATTACGCGTACAGAAAATGAAATATTACTACCTACTACTAAATATTACATCACCAGCTTGGTCGACTGGTGAGCGAATCCGCTTGCGAGCGGAAAGACCCGGGTTCGAATCCCGCTGCCGACATGTTTGACGCGGCTAGAAACACGGCATGGGACTTGGGTAAACAACCGAATAATTATCGAAGTAATTATCCGACCCAAGAATGGGCCAGAAGCTTCGTTCCTATAGCCTCATTCTATTCTATTCTATTCTACCCGAACAATGAAATGAATATTGTTCAATTAATTTCCTTATACTAAATTAGATATTATTCCTAATAAACTAAAATAAATATTATTCCTAGTAAACTAAAATAAATATTATTCCTAGTAAACTAAAATGAATATTATTCCCAATAAACTAAAATGAATATTATCCCCAGTAAACTAAATTGAATATTATTCCATGTATATTATTATTATTATTACCCGCGTACTAAATCAAATATTATTAGCAGCACACTGACCTAAATATCATTATCAGTAAACAAAGTTATATACCTATTATTACCGGAACCCTAAGTTAAATATCATTACCCGTACACTAAATTGAATACTACCCGTACACTAAATTAAATATTATTACCCACGCACTATTTAGATTGAATATTACCCGTACACTAAATTAAATATTATTATCTGTGCACTAAATTCAATATTATTATCCACACAGGAAATCAAATCTTACTAGCCGAACTATTAATTAAATATTCTTACCAGAACAATTAGTGAAATACTATGACCCATATAGTAAATTACATATTAGCCGTGCACTAAATTTAATATTAGGAGTATAATCAGTACGCTCTAATGTACCAAAATAAGAAAATTTTTAGAAATAAGACCAGTTTGAACACGTGGGCTACGTTCGTCCCCTTTTCGTAAAATGCACAAATAATAATACAGCACAAAATAATAGAACACAAATAATAATACATAAAAAAAATGAAACAGCACAACATGGTGACACAGCACAAAATAATACAATAGAAAAGCTCAAATGATGAAGTACGCTATACTGTAAAAAAAAGGGTCTGCAGGAATGCGTTCGTTTTGGCGTTAAACTTGCGTAATACCAGAGGCTTTTCCATTCACTGGTCAAAACTACACGCGTTGCTCCCGTGGCGTAAACAATAACAAAAAATGGTTATTCATGAGATAAATACCAGAAGACGTGTTATAAAACGGTGATTTGGTACAAAACAGCTGTTAAGCAATGAGTTTGGAAATCAAGGATAACAATGTCACGGATTCCAATACTAAAAAGAGTAATAATCCGTTAAGTATCCCAATATCTGAGAAAAATAATCTGCTAAGGATTCTAACACTAGAAAGAATAATAAACAGTTAAGGATTCCAATATCTCTGACAAGAAAAACAATTGTTAAGGATTAAAAAATCTCAAACAGGAATAACAATCTGGTAAAGATTTCAACATCTTTAACAACACTAACAATCTGTTAAATATTCTAGCTCCTACAAGAATAAAACTCTGTTTTGAATTTCTACATCTACACACTTGACAGACAAGCTTGTATCGTAATTTACTAATAATCATAATGGTAACAAAAATTGAATACAAAGAGTTCTTTGAACTTCATCCGAAATTAACAAGATAATTTTTACTGACATGTAAAGCTTTGGTCCAAAACTGTAATATAACCTATGGGAGCTTTTTTTTTAGATGACTGAATAATTAGAAAAATTTTTAAGACCGGTAAAATATTTGAACAACAACGCACATGGCATAACCAGAAATATGAAAAATAAATTAAATAAAGAAATAGGTAAAACCACAGGACATGAAGTAATGTTAAAGCAGCTTTACCTTAAGCTTTGTTATAACAATTGCGCCTGGGATGTCGAGTCAAAGTTGAAAGTAATCTACTATATGATAAAATATACTAAACTGTGAGTTTCGTTCAACATAGTCAAATTTAGCTTAATAAATACTTTATTTGGCTTAAACCCTAGTCTCCCTACGCAACTTTTTCGCTTCCGTCTGTATGAAAAGTGTAAGAGATACTCAATGCTTAACTTAGAAACAATACAATTACCTGCACAGTATGTGCTCTCTTTTACAATTTCAGTTTTTTTCTTCATTAGTTTACATTTGTTTATGATCAGTTATATTGAGCTTGGCATGCTTTAATCCATATGTATTTAACTCGCTCGCTCGTTCGGCGTGCTCCTTCACCGAACACTGATATGCTCTAATGCCTGACTTCTTCTGATTCGTCAAATTTGAACAAATACTTTCACCTCAATTGTATATACAGAATGGACCACAAAAGAGTAAACCCAGCTTTAAATGTTAATTACTTCACAGTGAATTAAGATATTTTAGGTCTTATTTGCATTAAGTGCAGCGAAAGGTTCTCCATAAAAATGTCATGTCACATCAAATTAGTTCCACTTTTATCTCTCACCAATGATATCGATAGTAGCTGTAAAAATGTGAGTTTTACAAGAAGTATATTAAGATTAGGATTGTAAGCCAACTTTTAAACATTAGTAACTTTCGATAAAAATACTCGAGTTTCATTTGCACAGAAGAAATGGCACAGAATTGTCATTATCCTCCTTCCAAAGAATTGTTCGTAATGATTTGCAATATTATCCTTACAGAGCTAAAGTTAAGCAACAACTTCTCGAAGGAGATTATCCTCGTCGCTTAAGATTTACTCACTGGTTCACTGAACGTCCAGAAATTTTTACTAAATGGTTAGTGGTGGGAGATGAATGCGCATTTCATATGAACTTTAGAAATCCTAATATTTGTGATCAAATTAATGTTTCAACCCAAAACAAAGTTTCAACCCCAAAAAAGTTTCTAATTAAATTAAAGTTGCAATGTATAGTAATCCACCGGCATTACTGAAAAAAAAATTCTAACAAAAAACGTACCTGTGTAACCATTACTAAATGAACATCGAAACGGAAAAACAAATTTCAGGAACTATAGGTAAATGAACCAATAATTAAAGGAAAAAACTTCAAAACAACAAATAAATAAACCTCAATAACTCAAACCTCAAATAACTCCAAATAATCCTGAACAACCGAACAAATAAACCTGAATAATCGACAATGAAATCCGAAGATTCGAGTACAGAAACTTGAATGAAGAAATAGATCTTGCAATCCTAATAAATAAACTCGCATAACAACAAAATAATCTAGAAAACAGAATAAAATATTTCTATAACTTAACAAATGAACTTCAGAACTGAACAAACAAATCATCATAACTGAATAAATCTATAACTAAAGAAATAGAACCCCACACCTGAACAAATAGAGCGTCATATCAGACCAAATCTAATTACAGAAATCATAACGGATATACATGAATTATAAGCATTGTATGGTGCATACTAAAGGCACCGGATTTCTATAAAATACGTAATTTTTCAAGTAACTAGCTTTCTTCTCCTATACGCCCATGTTATCGGTAGATAAGGTACAGAATGGAAGTTCTGCATCTATTCATGATACATATTCGCTCAAATGTAAATCTTTTCTACATTCGTTTTTACCAAGATTTCGAATCAATCAAATTTAACCGAACTTATAACGAAACTATGGACCGAAATACCTCATTTATCACTTTCAAGCCGGGGAATTTGCACGTTAAGTATTTAGTTTATAGGAATATTCCCCCACTAAAAATTTTTTCCTGTCTGAAATAAATGAAAATTTATTTAAAGGAATTCAAAATGCCATAATCCCTACTGCACACACCACATTTAACACGCATAACACCGACGCCTATGCATACATTTGGTAAGATTTAAATAAAAAAATTAATTTAAATGAAAATCTATGATTAAATTTGAAATAGAGATTTTTAAAAATCAAACTTTCAATCCCCAACTAAAGTTCCAATCCCAAACTAAAATTTCAATCCCAAACTAAAGTCTCAATTCGAATTGAAGTCCCTATTCAAATTTAACTCGATTTAATTCAAAGTCTCAAATGAACTCAGTTTCAATTGAGCTTACATTTTAAATTTAACGAAGAGTTCAATTGAAATTTACGTTTTATTCTAAATCTAAATTTTGATCCTAATTCAAATGTTAACCCTAACACGAGTTTCAATCCTACCGAAATTTAAATTTTTACAAAATGAGCTTCATGAAATTTATGTCTACCCTGACTTTAGTTAGGATATCGACAGGGAAAAAAATCAAGTCAAGTGCAAATATCTAACAATCATATTCAAATCTTTAGCTACCGAATGTAATTATCTATGTTACCTAGTCAAACCTAGGAAATCTAGGCGAAACCAAGTAGCTAACTAGACAAAAGGAACTAGCTAACCAGACCAAAAGAGGATTTAACCTCCACTCAAGAAATAAAGAACAATGGAGATGAAATTATCGCAGGGCTGGTAAAAAGAGAATATTAGAATTACAGAAAACGTACACACTTCAAGAAAATCATACGTTCAGTTCACATGATCGCCTCAGAATACTACCTCAATGTGTACGTGCAACAGAGGTAAGCAACAAATTTAGTAAATTTATGATTAAGTCATGTATTTGAGGTAGAAACGCTGTATCAGTATTTTACGTAGACCGTGATTCGTATCTACACCATCAGTAGTCAACTTGTACTTGACACCTAGTTGCAACTAACCAAACTATCATTTGGCACTGAAGTGGTATGGTACCAGACTATTATTAGGCCACTAGCTGGAAATAAATACCTGCAACCACAGAGCATTAAAATCTGGTAAAAAAATACAATTTGCATCCTTCAACAAACGCTGGCGTAAAACTCAAGTTATACCTTCATAGAAGATTTCCAAAAATTGAACCATGATTTAAACAGCATTAATACAAAAGCTTGCGTTCTCAAAGTAACTATTCACATGACAACCTAAAGTTTGCATAACCAGAAGTAACAATGAACAAATTGCATTATATAAGAATTATATAAACCAAAGAAAATAGATTACACGCACAAGGAATTAAAGCATTGAAGTCAAAGACACCAGTAAAAATACATACCAATACATACCGGTGTTAACTGAACAAATTATTATAATGATATGAAAATTCTGATGACAAATAGGATTTAGAACTTTTACACGTTGAAGCTTCAGCAATTAACTGGAATTATCAGTGCACATACATAGATCTTCATCACTCCCAAGCAGAGCAGCAGCATCACACCCGCGCAGTTATATAAGGTCAAATGACATGGCCGGCTGAATGTACCCTGGGTATTAATAATCATAAACGATCAATTACCCTATATTCCATCTATAAATGACGAGAATTGAGGGGCGTGAATTAATATATATATAGAAGACCATAATTTACCACAACCATAACTTTATGGCAGACGCAAGGAATAAACCTATTATTTTTTTTTAAAATAAGTCATTTAACAGAACTTTAGGTTATCTGTGACAATTGTTAATGAAGTTATTAACATTTTGTTTCAATTCTTAACATTACTAAAATATAAAAACCTAATCAACTAAAAGTCTAACATTTTACATTGCTTTTCTATTTCAAAGAATAGAAATTTCAAACAAAAATAAATATGCCCATTATTGTTAGTTAATTGTAACGAATTTTCCTTAGCTAACAAATTGTATTTTTAGTTTACATTAGGGAAAAAAATTCCAAAAATATAAAGCCCAGCTAGACAAATGGAGGAACAAATTGTAACCCTTTTTAACCTTTATATAATAAATAAAAGCCGTAGCGTATTTATATGTTTTTGATGTCATGCACTACGATTGGAAGATAGGGAAAAATTCGCATCTACGAAATTTAGGTATTGTGAATACAAGAGACCCAAAATTACTATAAAATACTCTATATTTTCCGGTATTAAATTTTTTTCTTCTCGATATGGAAATAGTGATTAGCAGTTACTGAATACCAATTATTCAGTTACCAAACGAGTTACCAGCACACAACAGTGACAGATCATCAATACTAATGTATACCATATATTTAATTTATATATACCACACCACATGTATCTACCACTCATATAATTCATATATGCGACGCCATATATATATATATATATATATATATATATATATATATATATATATATATATATACCTTACATATTTGTACACTGCACACATAGCACCAAGTGTACCTTATATGCCAGTGCATTATACAGCATTATAATTACAATGCAACAAATCTTTGAACGAAAAAAGTTCATAAGAATTTCCAACGAACAATACCATAAATTTCAAGGGATATAATAAACTTTAAATTATGAAGAAGTTGTCTAAAGTGATACACAAAGTATTCATGATCAAACATGGAAATCATGTGTAGTGTTTAGTAGGATGCCATTTCTTGGCCTGCACAGCATACATATCTTTCTGTAGAATTATTTAGGTATCAAGTAATTTAACAGACAGTTTATACATCAAGTATTTTAGTTGAACTTTTATAAGACTTTGGACACAGAGGCCAAAAACCGCGATAACGAAGAGATCACTTCATGCGAATCCTACAAACGAACGGACACGTTTGTAGCGACACTAGGGCGCCACCAGCCTGATAACCCCGAGGACCTGCCAGCACCGACAGAGAACGAGTTAGGGCCCAAGGTAACAGCACCGGCCCCCATTGTCGCCAAGATGGGGAGCGAATTAAAGACAGCCCCACACTATCCAACTACATCAGTTTTTCCCGATACACGAACAACGGCAACCTGCCACCAACCCCAGTGCTCCACGGCGCCAAACGTGTTTCAAGCAGTGACGCCACTTTTTGACGGTAAAGTGCGTTTCTTCAACAATCGGAGCAGTGCCATTGACCACCAATTACAACAATACCGGATGGGATTGCACGACGCAATAACTGTCCTCAAGGCAAACACGAGCGGCCGACCTCGGGCGCTGATCCAAGGCATCACGAGTCAGCTATCAGGCGACCCGGTAACCGCATTCACGACCATGTGGGACGCTTTACACATCAATTGTGAAAAAGGGTCAGATTTAGAAAACGCTATACATCAAGACGTCGTTGAAATCCGGCAAATCAAGCGCAAAAACGATAAGGTACAGTTGCAAGAACTCCAGAGCATCGCACGTACCGGGATCAACACCAAAGCATGCACCTCGGAGCTTACGTGTGTCGACTGTCTTAGAGGGACGAATACGCTTCTCAACAAGTTGCCCGTTCCTCTCTCAAGATCATGGAAATATCGGAGACGTTGTGCTTGTCCAAGGTTGCAACACCAAGCGCAATCTCTGGGCCTCGGACGAAGTTGCTACATCCACTAGCAGAGACGCTCTCTCACGCTCCGTGTTCATCGATCTCGCATCCAGCAAAGAATCCGGGCGCAGGGCGACGATAGAGAGGGCCCTCCAAAACTTGGTACTGATCTTGGAAACACCCGGCACTTCCACCTAGACTGTTGTCGTTTCCTTGAGTTGCATTTTTTCGGTCTTCGTCCGAGATGGGGAGTGTCCTGACAGGTCAGGATGTATAATAAATATAAATAAATTGGAATTTATATTAGAGGAAAAAGGGACAGAGGGATACTCGTTAGCTGGCAATATCGAGACGATTTAGCCACAGCGCGCCGCCAGGCGTCGCTCGGTCCTTCCCGCCAACCACCAAAGGAACACGTATTCAAATCGTTCTCAAAAACAGGGTTAAGTCCACACCAAATCAAAAAATGTAAGATATTGTGTAAAGTATAAAATGTGATCGTGAGTATACTTAACTCTATAAGTCCGTCGATATCAGCATTATGCTAATTGTGTATTATCATAACTGTAAAAATGCAGTCATAGCCTATGCAGACAGGAGGCCAACCGTGATATCCATATGTGACACTGAGGAATGCTCAAGGTGCTAGAGTCATTTAATATAATATTCTGTCGCCAGTCATAGCTGTAAAATTTGTGTGATACTGACAAGTATCAGTATAGGTATTTCTTGTGAGCCAGGAAGTTATCTCATCAGTGTGTTTGTGATGAATTAAATGTCCATTCTCTCCTGCTCAATAGAGTCCTGGCCATACAGTAAGATACTAAAAAAAAGCATTCTACATGCATAGTCAATTCATTGATTTAACTGGTACTCATTATAAATAAAATCTTATACATCAAGTATTTTGGTTCTAGCGAGTTCTTCTTCTCATTGAGCTCATGAGGAACCCATTTATCGAGCTTTTTCACCTTTCCAATAATCTTCAAATGGCGCGAGACTGTTTAACACGTTGCCTCCGATTGCCTGATTGGTGTAAAACTTCACTTTGTACGCATAGTCACTAGAAGGATATGAAAAAATTACAGAACCTAACCTAAGTGGTACACATACGTACCACTTTGGAGTCAACGTGTTAAATGCTGACAGTGTCTGAGACATTTCTCTAACATTTTGACGTGGATTTTGCTCAACAACAGCATGCAATTGCTCGTTCTCGAGACTACCCAAACGTCCTCTACCCTCTTCATCTTTAAGGCTCTCATCACCACTCCGGAATTTCCTGAACCACCTTCGTACTGTCCGATCCCTTGTGGACTCTTCTCCCCATGCTCGGTTGATATTGGCAGAAGCTTTGGAGGCATTGTGCCCAAGTTTGAACTCGTGCAACATAAGTAGGCGAAAGTCATGTTTTGTCATGTTCATCATGGAGGGATTCTATCCTTCAAAATTATGTTCTGTCTGAAAAGAAGTTACAAAATATTAATGAGCACACATTAATTGTTATGCAAGCCAAGGTTCATCGAAAATAAACAAAAAAAGTTGTTAAAATTACTTTTCAAACCCCAGACCTTCGAGCGGCCATTATTTTTGTAACAACCTAATATTATGGTCAGTGTGCGTGTTCCTATGTAAATTGAAGTTGTATTTGTTTGTCTGACAAGAAATAGAATTAAACACGCAGTAATGATCGTGCAAGAGGCAGCTGACTCAAATTGATCAAAGCATAAAACAAACAAAAGTTTCTTTGCACTCATACGATTACACAACATGCGTTTTAAGTAACAACATACAATAAGCACCATTACAACTCTTAAGATGTTAATATTAAGAATTTAAAAACCAATGCGCTGTATACTTAATTGGGAATACCGTTCATTGCTTTATTCACCTAGCATCAGTCACCTCTGTCGGGTACCATTATTATTTGTCGCTCAGTCAAACAGCGTGTATCCTCTACCATCACCAACCCCAGTCATGAGTGTAATTACTATATAAACACCTAATTCCTAAACTATCAGCAGCCCTGACGGGTAATGTCATCCCACAAGCAGGGATAGACCTCTGCCACACAACACATGTGACCTATACACTCTATGCCCCTCCTAGTATGACTTTCCGTGTCACCCCTACACATAGACACACCCTGCGTCTAACTCTCCCTCATAGGTATGTTTCCTGCTGGTCGTCACTTTCATTTAATACTGGTGAACAAAATTTTTACAGAATTTTTGGTTTGATTTGCCAGTGGACGCGGGCTTTGCGAAGGAGTTTCCACATTGAAGGATGTGCCTTTGGTATCCATACAACGCTTACAACACATGTATACCCTACAAAATTTTCCATTCCTAGATCTCTCTATCTCTTTATGCAGACACACCATCAAATTTTCCTGTTGCTTCATGAACATTTGCCGCTAAAAAATAAACGAAAAAAAATATATGTGCTTTATTTCGATCTACAGTACAATGAATCGGATTCCCAAATCTTAATGCTAACATCTTACAGCTAGTGGTGACGCTATCGTAATTTCAAATGTCGTAGATTTTCAAAGCATAGTCGCTGATAGAACAGCGATGCAAATGATCATTCCTTTAACCCTCTAGCGACGAAAAGGACCATACGGTCCTCTTTTACGGTCTTTGGGAGAATTGTTGTAATAATTAAAGAGTGAGCAATATGAGGTTGCTACTAGGTTTGAAGGGCATGTTACAGCGTCATTGTTTTGGCTGCCTGGCTCTCAGCGTGCTTCATTGCATCAGTGTACAGACGGTCTTTGTGAGCTGAAACGTAGAAACTAGAAAAAGAAATTCGTCGCTAAAGGGTTAAGGAAGTCTAGAACTTCAAATTACACGGCACATTATAGGCTACAACGAATAGTCAACTTTGAAATAATTCGTATACAGCACAATATTATATGAGGGTTGCACTTCACTATGGTCAGAAGTGTTCTTGAAGTAATAGATGTAGATAAAACTGGGCTATGGGTAAATTATATAATTTATATAATAATAAATAGATGTACAGGGCACCCTCAAAACAACCTCATTTTACGATGCTATTGTGATTTAAATGATTCTATTATATTTATAAAAACGCAGAGAACAAATTCTCTACAAAGTATTTTATTTTAAATTTTAAATGAATAATTAGTAAACCTCTTAATTTTATTTATGTAAAGCTAGTTGTGTTCTAGAATATACAATAATAATCGTTGTTTAGACGTAAGGATCTTGTATGTATACCTAATTCGCTATGCATCGTTAAACAGTACCGCAACATATGCATATAAACTTTTGAACACATAAATGCATAAAATTACAAACCGACAGACTCCAGCTTTCGTTTAAATTTTTGAGAACAGCTAGCATTTTCCAAGAAACTACAGAATATCCTGACGAAAAACTGAATGTTCTATTTCTACAAGTTCTCAAGTTTATTTAACAGGTCACGTTCTTTCTCAAGAACCTCAGATTGAAGAAAGATTAATTTTCATGGTCAAATTGGAAGAATCTGAAAATGAACATCAATTAGTCTTATGCTCATTACAAGAATTTGAAAGGAAACATTTATTCACCTCGTGCTTGTGTGAAGAATTTGAAGAGGCACACTCTCTATTAAGGCCATCCTTATGAATCATAGGAGTTTTAGAACTAGACAAACATTCACGAAAAGAATCTTTTTCGATATCCGCAAGCGTCCTCTCAACTTTGTGTTTCGCCATATGCCTCGAGAAATTTCTGTCCCATGCAGTAAAGAAGGAGCACAAGTGACAGAAGTAAAGACTTTCCCCAGTGTGGGTGGACATGTGTTGCTTGAAGTTATGCTGGTATTTTGTGACGAAGGAACAGTGGTTGCATCTTAAAACCTGTCGTGCGCTGTGCTCCAATTGGTGATACTGGAAGTTCTTCCTAAAGCCAGTAGTGTAGCTGCACTCTGTGCAAGAATACGTCTTGTCCGTGTGCTTGTTGATGTGTTGAGTGTACAAGACTTGCTTCAGAGTTGAGAAATCACAGTGGGCGCAGGTATACAAATCGCGATGATGATGCAACATCAAATGAGACCGATATGCGTCTTGGTCCTTGGTACTCATGTCACACTGAGGACAGTAATGCACGCCCTCTGTCTTGTGGACAGCCTTGTGCTGGGTCATCACGCTCCTGTAGTTCGTGATGAAGGGGCAGTACTGACATTTAAGGTCGAGGATCTTTTCGTGCTTCCTGGATTCCAAAAACCGAGGTCCGGTATCAACGTCATTGACGCAGTCAATACGGTTGTCTAGAACCCGAGGCATATTTTTAGGCCCTGTTTTGAACGCAAGTTTTTGCTCTGATGTAGAGAAAATAAAACCTTTGTGGGTATCAGAAATACGGGCGGCGTGATTTTCATCTTCGTTTGGCAACGAAAAACAATCACGATTCCAAGATTTTAGAAGATCTGAAGTAGATTTAAATTCTTGGTTTTTCCTAAAGCTCCTTAGTCCTGCAACAGCTGGAGTTACCTGTGAAGAATGAAAATAGTAACTCAAAAAGTGAACATAAAAAATGAAATTCAAAATTTCATTCAAATGGTAATCTCAGAAAATTTAATTACTTTTAAGCTTTGTACCAGGGGGCGTCCATTTTGTTAAAATAACCTTCCCTTACTTAAAAGTTACCTTTAATCTTTGTATCACGGGGCGTCCAATTTTCGATTTTTCAACAGCATCAGGACGGTCTCTACTGGCTCCTTCAAGACCACCGTCAGCGTCTCCTTCAAGACCACCGTCAGCGTCTCCTTCAAGACCACCGTCAGCGTCTCCTTCAAGACCACCGTCAGCGTCTCCTTCAAGACCACCGTCAGCGTCTCCTTCAAGACCACCGTCAGCGCCTCCTTCAAGACCACCGTCAGCGTCTCCTTCAGACTTGACCCACACCGTCGGCAGGAGGTCCTCCAACAGAGGTTCACAATACCAGCCTCCTTCTTCAGAGTCATAGCCAGCATAGTCGCTAGGTTCAGCTTTTACCTCAGCCATCACCTGGGAGCAAGAAGTGTCTTTAGCTGGCTCTAAACTGCATGTTTTTTTTTAAAATGTTCTGTATAATTGTGCCCTAGACTGGAACCAAAATTTGTGATTTAACACCTACTGTAAAGTGCATGAAATAAATTGTAAAGAGTAATAATGATTGAGATTAGTCCTCTATAGCTAAAGAACTCAACAGTCCACTCTGTGATCTAGAGAAATAACCAGTTACATCG
>VCRD01009084.1:0-12657 GCA_006783055.1 Trinorchestia longiramus
CAGGAAACCTTACCAAGCAACGAGCAATGGTAAGCGTATATTAATGGATGTAGGCACATGCATTATGAACAAATTTCTGTATTACTAGACAAGAAGGACTCATTGGAAATTATAGCGCTTCTGGCATGAACTTGAGTTTTGAAATAATTACTAGAATTCGTGTAGTCATCTCTTGCATGTAACTAAAATAAGTCTTAGGAACTCATCCGAAGCGCTTGTTTAGAATCTTATTCAAAGAGCAGCTCATAAATTCTTGCAATCAAATCAAAGAGCTGAGTGGAAGAATTTGCAAAGCTGCTAGGCGTGTAGCTGCGAGAGCACTTTAATTTTCTCTTGAGAGCTACCTAGTCATTTTTCTTCCTTCCGAGCACGCTAAAGAAAATCATACGGCTCACAGAACAAATAATCTTACAATCTACTCGAGATTCATTTTTATGCTCCTGCTTGAGTTACTGATGGACGTCTCAATTGATCTTAACATTTCGGCTCAAGAATTTAGATGGTAGGCGTCCTGTCAGTTTCGTAAGTTTGGTTCGCATTTGCTGAAGGTGCGCAGTCGAGCGCAACATCCTGAAGCCTCCAGATAAAAGTGTAATGAATTGAATATATTATTAGCGAGCTACCCAATGGCTTCATTTTTTGTGGTGCTAATTTCTCTCTTTTAAGGCCTCGAGAACGTTCCAAGGATGTACCGAATCATAACCTGCGCGTGCCATCCAAAATAAACGGTGCGTGAACTGATGAAATGGAGCTGGCATGAGCCATTCTGAATCGTGTGCATACAGTGCAACACATGTTCTGTCAGCTTAGAATGATATTATGTTAGAAAATAAGATGGAAACAAAAAGTACATCGAGTTGGCAGGTACGCAACACCAGTAAAATAGTTAATTAAAGCTCCCACTTCCAAATTAAATTTAGTGTTCATTCATTGCAAAAACAGTTGGCATAAGAAGCTTGAAGAACTAATGCGTTGTATTGGGCACAGAAAAGTTATAGGATGGTGCTGTAACTCTCCGCTTGAGCTTGCAGTGTTTGATTACAATCGGCTTAGCAGAATGCATCGGTATTACACTTTTTCAACGCCTGCAAATAGCACATCTCAGTATTTTAGTATTGCTTACTATTTTTCAGTTTGCATTAGGACTTTAATGCCTTCTAAAATTTCTGTTGTTGCTGAATAATAAAAATTCTGTCCCATATCTTCTGAAAAAAGGGGTCAATAGATACAAAATTTATCATAGCTGGTGGGAGAGGCTGAATGCGTAAAAATTCCTTCCCACACCTATACAGTCAGTGGCAAAGTCGTGCAACTGTTGTACATCAATGAAAGTCCAGTGAGTTACTGTGTAGTAAGCGAGTCTAGTCTAACATGGAAATTATCTTACAGGAGATCCCGACCACAGAACACATGTTCATATAGAACAGCTGCATCGTAACTTTTGTTTCCTTTCTGTGCATTTATTCAGAACAGAGTTTGTTAATATATTTGTTACATTTTTGATCATTGGTAATTAATATAACTGACTATCATACACACATAGGCTTTACATACATGGTTTAATTTTTGTATATCAAACCGTACTTGGAAAGAAATTGTGATTTTTTTATATATCAAACACGATCGTGTTCATGCACTGCTGCACACGCTCGCGTTGTAGTATGAATATGTGTACAAAGATTGTTGGATCATGAACACACATGTTCATCATAAGTACTTATAGAATGCTTTCAGTGAGAGGCAAGTTGCACCATATTATAAGCAGAACTAATCGAATCAGACACTAAACTCTTATTGAAATACTTTCACCCACCTATTACTCAAATTAATTTTGTGATTCTTATGTTTTTAACATGTCTGTAAAACAGATTTTTGAATAACACGTAAGAATATTAAGTAACTCTGCCACCATAAGGAGTTCACTGTTTTAGTCTCAGATAAACGTATTGGTATAAGAAACTTCTTTCAAAGTTAGAGTAGTGTGAGCAAAAGACTTCCATCAAGATCTCATTTCTCGGCACAAGTCGTGGTGTCTGACGAGCGACTCAACCAGCATATAATTGCTTTCAATTCAATTTTGAGTTCTTAATATTCCTCGGAGCAGCCAAACTTGGCAAAGTTACCGCAAGTGTTCACCGAGGGAGGCAAGTCTTTCACCCGACGCTAGAGAAGTTCGAAAAATAATTCTTACCGCAATAAAAAGGTTGTCCCTCACACGAGCTCCCCAAAAAATTCTAGCGAAGATTTTTCTCGGCAGCGAGGTGCGAAAAACTGTTTAAATTAACTCAAAGGTAATAGCATTGAAATCGAAAGAACGAACAGAGCTAAGATAACGCGAAAGCTTTATTGAACGATAACTGATATTAAGACTAGATATCATAATTTAGAGTTTTGAAGTTGCCTTTTATTTTTATTGAACTCTACGATTGCATATTAAATCATATGGAGACTTTGACAAAACTTAATTAATTGCATACGATTTCACGATCTCTATTTGCAGAAAAAATTAGGCATGCAAGTTGCTACATTTTCACTAATTTGCAAATATTTTGAAATGATCAAAGCATTTGACTTTTGGTTAGTCTTCATCTAGCTAGTACTCTTGGTTGTCTTCATTCTAAACTTACGTCAATCACATGACATTCATCATATTTAGGACTGTAATGATACGACCTGTAATGAAACCATTGGTGAATTTTATCTTGTCCTTACAAATATTGTTCATGCTCACTCATGCATGGTGTAGGAGTAACAATATTTCATAATGGAGTGCCATGAGAGGAGTTTCTTTGAAGCCTTGTGTAAGTGGCGTTGTGACGGTTTGACCCAAAACCTACGAAGAGAGCAAGAGAGAGAGAGAGAGGGAACACATCGAGTCAATTTATCAGAGAGATTTGTTGTGTGATGTTACGCTCGTTATCAGCTGGCACCAATAAAGGGTCTCAGCGGGATGGCACAGTAAGCTTGGTCCTCGCAAAACAACGCTATATTGAAATGCAAATGAACGTTGGCGAAACATAAAGGCCCTGCATTATTGTAGTCTATTGCCAGCTTGACCACATCGTTTATAAGGCGCCCCGCTCCTTCATATTGCCTGGCCGGCATTCACGATCAGGGGCCCGGCTTGCTTAGGAGTATACCATCATCTTCTACTGTCGCTGTAGAGATAATTTACATGATAATCATTTGCAACCAGAGGGTGAAATCTTAGAGGAACTATCTAGGTTGGTCCAAAGCATGCAAATCAGCGAACAAAATTATTCGTTATTACCTTCAGTTTAAACTTACGTCGCGATTTCACATAAGATGACTACATTTGGAGTAGCAAGCAAAGCTGATGGGGTAGCATTGTCTCGACCTTCGACAAGATGACAAATAGATTATCTAGTATACAAATACTAATGTGATTTAGCCTGAACAAATTAATTCATATACCTACTTTTAATTCTACCGTCTATTTGATATTTTAAAAACAACAACACTGATGGTTACGATTGACAGGATTTGTTTCAAAAGAAGATGATTTACGAAATAAAGGAAACAGTTCGTTTCGTTACAATAAACGTAGCTAACGAAGTTCTATTTGGGAGGATAAATGAAAATTTTTTCTATTTACTCTGTGGTGATCAAAATCAGCTATATTCGTCCAAATGAGACTGAAATAACCTACTGATAACCAACGTAAATTAAAGACCTGTGCTGATACCGCGTTTCATAGAAATTAAATAATTTTACAGTAAAAAGTGTAAACACATTCTCGAAATTTGTTCTCATTTTGAATGAAAATGGAGAAGTGAACGCTATGCAAGAGGACCAGATGCGACCGCTGGTGGCTGGTGAGCGTCGTCTGCGCTCCAGACACTTCAAGAAGTGACTCTCCAATCTGTGGAGAGCGTGGAAAGTATGGCAAAAACTTCCGCGGTTCGACGAGTTGGTAGAAATATGTCGAAAACTTTTCACAGGAGAGGGGGACGTCGGTGAGCACGACACGTTTGAGACTTCATAAGGAGGAGGTAAAGACGGACGAATAAAAGGCCAGCCTGCCTAGGATGACAGGCTGCATGCAGTACATACAAGCTTTCCACAGCTCCAGCTTCACTACCTCCTCAAGAGGCTGCTGAGATAGTGCTAGGATTATTTACTATATAATTGCATTCATGTTACTGTGATTCTATTGAAATGGACATAACTGGACGGGAAAAAATGGTCTGATCAACTGGCAAAAAAAATTTACCAGAACAGAATGATTCGAGGTAGGATATAGTTAATTGCAAGAACAATTCATACCGCACCGGCTTTTCTGGTAAACGTTTGAGCTCGTCAGTGGTAAGCTAGTCAACAATATGACCAGAAAGTTCCGTGCTTGCGCCGATGAGGCTCTCAACGCGGCTATAGATTCACACAGAAGTCATCAATCTCGTCACAAGCATCACTAGCAACTGAATTTATTCTTTGACACTACGAACACTTTATATGATACGATATTCATTAAATTGAAAGACATAATTGAGATCCAATTTTTGTTGATGGTTTTTCTCAACTCAATGAAAGCTACTTATTGGTTCCCCAAAAATAATTATATTGTTCCCTGAAAAGATAACACATTTCTCAAATATTCAGGGAAATCGACACTGCAATGCAAGCTGACACTGCATTTGACGGAGTCGGATTGGTTATTTGTCGCCATTGACTTTTTTCTTTGTTCGGTATGCGAAAATAGAATGACGTTACCTTGCGCAACAATTCACCACCGTTTCAAAATATGTATGAGAACTTTCGACTGTCCAACGCTGATGAAATCAGGACTATTTTCTGCAGGGGTCGAGTCAAAATAATGATATTCTTAAGGCGGATCCTCGTACTTTGCATTGTTGAAACGCCAATCGATCAGCGCGTGTTAGAACACGATGACCTCTGAACTTCTAGATCCTGTGGAAGAGCTCGAGAGCAAGCAACACCCGCCATAAACACCGAGCAGAGCTCGCTTCTCTCTGGCATTGCTGGGTGGATGCGCCCTGAAGCTGCTCCAAGATCTCAAGACGGTAACCACCCACAAGAAGGCGGGAACGCACCTCAAACTTTCCTAATGAACGAGTGTCGCTGCGTGCCCAAGCAAGCAGAGCTGTTTGCAAGCATCCTACAGCACAGGAAGAAGATAACAATAACAGTTCATAGCAGGTACTAGCGAGTAATGAGATTTAGATAAAAGCTTGTAGCGACATCATTGTATTAACGTTCAACAGTCTACGAAACTGAATTTAGTAAAGTGTGGACATACGAACTTCTGCCGAGTGCACTCAAATGTGCATATTTTCAAATGTTAAAATCTTACTAGAAATTAATGAAAAGTTGTTATAAAATAATTTCTTCACTCAATGGCAATCAGGGAATTTGAAGGTAAAATAAATTGAAATTTAGTAGAAAAGTCGATTGTTAACCCGGGTTTCTATATTTCAATCAGAAAATAAAAGTCTTGAGAGCAAGCATAAAAAAGCAGTTTCATGCATAACAAACATGGTTTTTTGTTCATTATCACTCACGTTTTCCGGAGACCTGTTTCTCAAGTACAAGTATATTAAATAATAAACGTTTAACATTGAATTTTCAGTCATAAACAGACAGCAATGATGTGAATAACAGTAACTTACATGAAGTCATCAATGAATTTAACTGGCAGCGCACTGCAGCGAGGCATCGTACCATTCAGTCTCCTGTAAGCTTCTTAACAAACCATCACTAGGCAAATGAGCTATGTTGAATGTCAATGTTTGATACCCCGCATAAAAAACTAAAGAGGACCAAGACTATATTTTAATTTCTCAAGTATGTACAAGTCAAGTTTCCTTTTTACCATTACGTTTTATGAATTCCACTACATAAAAACGCAAGATTTTACGCCAGTTAGGAAGCTTAGAACGGATTTCAGGATGAATAAAGAAAGATTTAATTTCATCTGAAAGAGTTAAAGAATTCAAACACCGTTATTATGACATCTAGGAATACGCTCCTATTTCCGGAATGCGGAGTGTTACTGGAAGTGAGCTTGGAGGCAAAATTGGCTTGGGCATCCTGTCATGTATGACTCACTGTGTCGTAAGTTTCTTTTCTCTTGAAAATGCCTGACATTTGCCAGTGTTAAAAACTAAATCGTTATCAGGGCGGCACGGGATGCAGGACTACAAATTTCAACACGGGCGACCGCTCGCCGAGAACAAGAACACTTGCAATTAAATGACTCAATTTGTTCCTTGTTCAAGTTATTATTTTTCACAGGCAACCGTGGTACGTGTTTTTTCTTTGCCAAGGGAAGAGTCAACCTGCCCTGGCTGACCTCTCTTACGGAACCGGTTTTGCTCTCACTAGACAACGGAGAATTTCTACCAACAAAAGCCATAGAAAAAGCTCAGCGAAAAAGTCTTCGTAATGAGCTGGAAAACATCGGACTATTATAATAACCTCGAAGAAATAAAGGAAAGTAACCTAAAAATACAATTGAAAATCACGCTCACGTGTAGAAGAAGCTTGCAGGTGCGCCGCAATAAAAACTTTGGAACATGTGCGGCGTGAGGGCACGTAAAATATTGGCGAGGTGCGACTTGCGCTTCCACTCTTCAGGCCGCCGTCGCAGCAGCTCCAGCTGAGTCATTATTTTAGAGTCTTCATAAACATGATCACGAGCAACAAGCATAAGGTAGTCTGGAAATTACTTCACAAGAACAAACGAGCTTCGGTGACAATGCTTACTCTCAAGGAAAACATATTATATTTAAGAGTCGAGTATAATTTAGATTTAACAACGGACCAGTGAAGATTGGATTTTGCTCTCAGTGGTCATTAAAATAATCATTTGGCCAGGCAGTAATCAACTCCTGCATTGCTTAACATTTGAGGAAGTGTCTAACAGTATCGTGTGTAATTCATAACTTCTTATGCCTGTTACTAGCAACTTCACTAATTTGCTTTATTGACATGCAGTAACGAGTGCGGAAGAAGGCAGTTCCAACGGTGGAATAACGAACTCATATTGAAGTAACTTTCTTCGTGCAGTTGTTCTCTAGGAAGAATAAGAACGAGTGTCAGGGAAGACGAGCGCCCGTCTACCAACCACAACAGCACGTCATGCTCAGCCGTAGGGACAGACTCTGTACAAACACAACCACAGTAAACTACTCTGGGCAGCTCCAACCCCGCTTCTGTTGCAGTTGTTTACTCGTGCAACTGCTTGTGTTTTGGCAGGTCTTAAAAATATTCAAAGATTTTCATTACATAGTAATTTTTGTTATTAGTAAGAGGGAGTTTAGCAATTGTATTCGATCTACATATAGTGTTTTGATAGAAGTGGGAGGCACCTCAATAAAACGCAAGATTGAAGCATAAAGTAGATATAATGTCGTATCAATGACCCTCCTACATGAGCTTGACTTGACGAAATGCCAGCCGCCACCACAAATGAGAGAGTAAAGTTAGGAAACGAAACATAGGCTCGTTAAACTGTAAAACTAAACTCACAACAGCCTCGAGCAACAAGTGTTGCTGATTCTGCAGCGGATAGCTAAGGACACAGTGAGGAGCGCTAATTTCCGTGGTGCACTGACAAGAACAAGCATCACCAGCGTTCCTCCTGAATGAAACCGAGGCATCTTATACGTACTTCCAGGAGTGTCAAGTCCTCAATATTCGCCGATTAACTATCGCCAAAAGATAACACCTCATACTGGTGAGCTGCGTATTAGTTGTACTATCAATAATTAAAAAAATAATAATTTCACGTCGCAAAAGATGATACTAACTTTTTTTTTATGGCTGCACAGTGACTTGCAGTTATATTATATGTTAACTATATAGAGAAGAGCTGAGAGCGATGATCATCCCATCGTATTTTAGTACATGAATAAAATCAGGCGGAACATGGCTCTTTTGTCATGGAAACAGAGTGCACATTTTTACAACATTCATATGTAAGTACTGCAGAATACTGCACGACTAATCGTCATCGTCACAAATGTCAATCACTGGTAATTGATTTAAAAAACAATCTAAGGTTTTAAAGTCAGTAACAATATAAACATTGGTAAGCGTTATCGCGATAACGACATCAGGTTAGCGGCTTTTTAATAATTTTTTTCGCGATATTATTCATCGGTGTCGCCAATATTTTTGGTTCCAAACTGACGACAATAAATTTTAATTTTAATTCCAGTCCAGCACGGGGGCAAGCCGAAGGGGCGAGATGAATGGTAAATACGAATGTTAAGTAGCCGAACGGTAAGAACTTCAACATACTCGTATGAGCATCTTGAAGTTTGAAAATTTCCAAAGTAAATATAGTTAGTTTTTTAAGCAGTACTATTTGTCAATGAAGAGATAAGATAAAAATTGAATTTGAATTTTTTTTTAATTTTAAAAAATTAAATCTATCTTTTTTACACTCATTCTAGAATTTTTCTACGCTTTTACTACGATTTGTCCCAGTTCTCTTCGATAAAGATCAATGTAATGATTTCAATTAATTTATTTCTATTTAAAATAGTATCGTTTATCACCAGCATCAGAATTTTGAATTGATCGCCATATCCATTATCACCTTTCTCTGTTATTGGTTATCGCTGATAAAATTATGATTTATTTATTGGTCATCGCGACAAAAAACATTCGAAGTGTTAAAATACGTAATGAGTAACATTTAAAATAAAATTCACAAATTTTGCTAGAAAGACATTCAATCGAAGGTAGAAAAGAGCAATTTTTCTCAGAGATTTTTAATCTACAGAAATATTAAATTTTTTTAGAGAAACCCTAGATAAGAAACATTAAATAAAAATCATCGTTATGAAGGTTTTTTGATCTATTTTGACGTTTGGGAGCCTTAAAATTTTTATTAAAAATGTCGAGGAAAGGTACTCGGTGATTTCAAGGTGCTGTTCTCTACTTTGACGCTTGGTAAAGTAGAATTCGTTTACCGTTAGGAGGCCTGACGACACGCAAGCAGCCGCAGTTCTGAGGCACGATCAGAGAGTGTTCGCTGAACAGGTCACGTGGTTTGGCTGACGCTGACAAAGCTGACGTAATAAATCACGTGCGTCACGTGACATGGCCCGGACACGCGTCCGAAGGACACTCTAAAAAATGACCCCAACAACGGAAACGTAAGAAAAAATGAGAGCCGCTGGCAGTATGCCGTAAGGAATTCGTAAGAGGTCGAGATGGGAGGCACTGAGCGCCTGAAGGACAGCATAATGCCGTTCCTGAAGCTCAACAGCTTCGCTGTTTCCTGCATAACACTAAGCTGCACAGGCCAAACGGTGAGATGAAAGCTGTCAATTGCAACTGAAAACTGACTGGCTGGACGTAGAAAATGGTCCTGTTACATAATGCAAGCAGGTAGCATTGTAGAAATTTCAAATTTGAAAAAAACACATGGTAAAATGACAAACAAAAAAAAAGAAATGATATCAAATGACCTATAAAATAACTAAAATATTAATGACTCAAACGATAGTGATTTGTACAAGCTACTAGTTCGAAAATAAAAATTTTCCCCAAAAAAATAGGCTCGTAAATGAAATTAGAGAGAACCAAATTGGGCTTTGAACCGTTGAGAGAGACTTCATAAACAATTGATAGGTATATATATTTGAAATAAGGGAAGCAACTCGCTTCCTGATTGACAAGTGAATAGTTGTCCATGAACAGAAATTACTGATGCATAAAAATGAAGACGCTTGAGAAAAAGTAACTGAGAAGATGCGTTAAAATTGCATGTAACAGATAAAGCGCAAGTTAAAAGCAATATTAATATCAATATAAAAAAGTTCAAGTGTTTGACGATCCCTGAGCGTTCTTTGGGTTTACAGAGTCAGTACAAATTTTGGATGAACAGTTCTGCCTGGAAATATTCCGCACGGTGTGGAATGATATCAAACAGACTTTGACCCTATAAACGTCTCATATGTGGGCGCCCCGATCAAAAATAAGAGTTTGGTCTGAACCCAAAGCTGGTTAGTCAAAAATTGATTGCAGTTGAAAGCACTCAAGAACACCAGTTGACCACGAGTTTCTCGATGTGTTTTTATGAAGGAGATTGATGACGTTCAATGAGGACCTGCGGTCAGTCGAGCCAAGATTGAGATCGCAGTGACAGGCTCAGGATTAAGGCTTGAAATTGGTCCGAGCTTTGTGCGCACCGTCCGAAGATTGAGCCACATCGACCGAAAGAGCCCATACCGCCCCTTTGGATTTGAATGCTCGATCTTTGGTCCAAATGGTCTCTCGAATGCAGGCCTCAATGGCTCACAAATGGTTAAACGGACACCCAGGACGACGAGATTGGAGGATGGATATCAAACAAGGCGTTAGCAAGTCCGTTCACCAAACCATGCAATCTCTTACGATTTTTTTTAAATTGGAGTTAAATATTTTCAAAAAGCATTTAGCTCGTACAAAAATTTTGAAATATTTACAGGGTTTTCCGTCGTCGCTCATGGTACGACTTGAATAATTCCCTTTCTATCTTTCATCAGATTATGCATGACTCTTAGCAAGCTCACCCGACAGTCCCATAAGTCACAGGAAGGAAGAAGGAATAATCTAGTTTGCATTCATCTTGTCGCAGCCAAAAAAACTCGAGCACCAGAGAAAGTAACTGATGAGCAGAACGCAACAATTATGAATTCGATGCAGCTCAGCGTACGGCTATTGTTCACCTCCACAATTCACAGAATCATCTAGCCAAGGCATATTCGTTTTACATGATCAGTTCAAAATTGAAGCACACATTTCGAGGAGAATGGCGCTTACACTATCCATTCAAAACAGGTGAAGTATATGCCATGAAACAGAAAGGGATGCAATTTTGAATAATTCGCAGTATAATAAACTCGAAGGTAAGAAGAGATAGCATGTACGGAATGTGCAGCGAAACTTGATATTGTCATTCATTTTAGAACATTCTGCATTAAATGCACGACCAAACGGTAGTTCAAAACACAAATCACTGCGTTGTGACCAACATGTTTAAATCAAACTTCAACTATCCGTATTCAGTTGTAGCAATTTCTATTCAATGTTATCCTCGTAAGTTCTATTGAGGGTTTCAAAAAGCGGCTGCTATTCAGGCTTAAGTTCCTAGTATCGTTGACTGGATCGGGCATCACCGTCACAGGCGAGGGGATGCAAGCCGAGACGCAAACTGCCCGTAGCCTCTGCGAATCTCAAACAGAAATCAAAGGATAATAAAGTAAATTTCTACCACGTTCACTAAATCCATCAATCAGACCACATGTAGCCGTAAATAAATAAAATCTGTGGTATGATCACATTACTAAAAGCGTATAATTCATGTAATTAATTCAGGCTCCTTCTATCGTAATATTTCAAGCTAGTAAAAAAATTCTTTAAGCAGTTAATCGTTATTGTGGTTAACAAAGTCATCAAAGAATTTAGCAGTCGCTAACCCTGCAACCACGTACATCAATAGAGTTCGATTTTATTATCATTATTGTCACAAAAATTTGTACTTCACAATGCTTATCTGTGATGAAATAGCATTAATATAATGCTGCAAAAACTTGACTTCTAAAATAACTTAAAGACAACAACTTTTACGAAACCAAAGAAGAGTAAGCCATGTATTGACTATACCTGCATATGATATTCTCTCAGTTTTTACTTCTCAATTGGGAGGTTCAGGCGTTTTGACACAGAGAGCAGTTACGAGTTTTGACACAGCGAGCACTTGCCAGTTTATTGGCCTGACAGCCAAGAGGCCGCCGACGTCCGGCCTCTTGGCCACAGGAAGAGGGCCTCAGGAAGGCCTTTTATGCTAACGCTTTGATTTTTTCCGCTGTTTTTTGGGTGGAGAATTTTTGTGTGAGACCAAGACGGGAGGAAAGGAGTTCCCCTCGCTTTCATTGAGCGTAATCGCAGAGCGGCACTCGCTCATTATACGGAGCGTGTTTGCGTGGGGGTGAGGGAAAGAAGAAGGCAAGTCGAGGTAAGAAAAGGGGAGGAATGCACCAGTGGCGAAATAGTAGAGCATACAGCACAAGAGAAACCGCTAATGATTAATACGAGTAATCTGCAACCTTGAATCAATGTGGTATTGTAGAAGTTTTTTCACTGCTTAGAACACGAATTTTGAATTAATGCTCTTAAAAGTGTAATTCAGTGATTTCAATTTTAAATGCTATCAGCTGTTGAAAATAAAATTCGTATTGAAAGTTAAATGAAGGCAACGAAGAATAAGCATCATAACAGTCACACATGTAGGTTAATAATGAATGGAAAATATGCTCACAAAAAATTAAAGTCGAAAGGACGATTCATTCGAGACAATTGAAAGCTGATTTGAATAAATCCTGTAAATTAGGGAGCTTATAAACAGAAGTGAAGTCAAGTATGTGCGGGATGCTGCGTAATGAACAGAAAATAAGCGTCATATTCAATGCACAGTCGAGTCAGTTAAGTAAAATAAAACTTTCATCTAGCAACGAAAACAAAAAGTCAATGTATCAGAACACGGAAGAGAGAGCACAACCGTAACTGACAACATTAAATTGCAAGCTACCTTGTCCTCGCCGGAACAACAGAACACAATGACCCCCAGAGCCCTACAACACAGCGCACGAGGCACAACAGAGGCCACACAAACCACAACAC
>VCRD01009087.1:0-15652 GCA_006783055.1 Trinorchestia longiramus
GCCCGTGGAAGATGTTTTTTCTAATGTTTGAGACTGATGCAAAACATTTTGACTGGGGCATCTTTCATAGCATCGCCTACTATGTGATCAGCCAGCCATGTCATGAGAAGCTGAAATAGCACTCGCTCGTAGTGAGCACATTTACATTGATTGCAGCCTAGGGAATATAGGAATGTACCATATTCTTCTCTGACTGATATGCAGGCTGGGGAATATAAGAATAAACCAAATTTTTCTCTGAATGATATACAGACTGGAGAATATAAGAATATACCATATTTTCCTCTGCCTGATATACAGCCGGGAAATTTATGAATATACCATATTCTTTTCTAAATGACATATAACTTAGGGAATATAAGAATATACCATATTCTTCTCTGAATTATATGCAGCCTGGGGAATCTAGAGATACACTATGTTTTTCCCGGAATGATATAAAGCCTGGGGAATATGGCTTCTAGCTAATCCCAAGTTGTTTAAAATGTCCACACTCAGCATCACGCAAATTAAACGCTATAAAAGGGGAAAGAACAACAATTCTATTTTGTGCTAGTATTTGAACGCTGAAGTTATCACCAGGTCATCACAGTCGCCCATGTTTTAGATTCAGATAAAAGTTTTGTGAAGGCGAATCCTTTTCATGTCCAATTTTGTAACTGATCAATTTGAAATGTTTATTTGCTCGATTAAAACATTCAGTAAAATATGACTCCTCTCAAATGCATCAAAATTATACCGCAAAAATTCAGAATATCGGATTTTTTCCGATAGGTTTATTGTTTAATCCTGAATTTAACAGTAAACTTTTGAAGTGAAGTAAAACCCGTTGTTGTTTGCGCAATATTTTGGTTCGCTGAAAATGTTTACGGATGAGACAATATTATGATATCATCATATGCATCAAAGTAAGCCCAACAGGCTTTGCTAATATTCATTGATGTATGCTAGAAGGCATCTATGGTTTAAAATTAACCTTTTACATACACGCGTCTAAGAAGTCCATATACCATTTACATATGGATTCCTTTTCTGAAAAATGTTGTGCGACTGTTTTGACCGTTTCTCTTGTTTAAAGTTCTTGAAGTTCCAGGGTTCAGATCTCTCGTATCAAATTAGGCTGGAATGGGATCCAAAGTCCTTGCTTCACGCTTGAGTATACAGAAATCTACTGATTTGTTGTTCAACCCTTGCAGACACAAAACTACCGATCCCGTAGCAACATTGAAAAGATTTATAGTTTATTTCTGATTCCTGCAGCACCATGCTTCCCTGAGTTCAGCAATTTTTAAATCCTAGATACCAGCAAACAGAGTATAATGCATCCATCTCACTAACCGCGGAAAAAGTATACGGTGAATTAATAAAATATTAGCTGAATTTTTCTTTCTAACAAAATTGTCAAAAAGAATGATGCACTAATTTGATCCGCGTTAACAAAATTTCATCCACTACCTCCTCCGTATAACTATTAACAATATTGCGTATAATAAATTAGCTTTTTGAGCACAATAAGACATCACACATTGATACTATTTGCAAATAGGTTTCAACTCTTTTTCGCAGAAGAGCGTTTCTTCTCAGTACAAATAGGGTGCATATCATATTTTCAAAGTCAATGAATAATTAAATCTTTTACTCAAAGACGTGGCAGAGTGTGTAAAGCTTATTGGTAAAATATACTCGAATTCCAGGAAAATTAATTAACAAACCACTCGCCGTGCGTTGAATTAATTTTGCAACTTTTTGCAAAAACGAATAAAGTGTTGACGTTATTTAAAACCCTAGCTATCATAGGATATAAGTCACGTAAACTTAGCTGTTTTCTGTGTATTAAGTAACTTCTGCCTTGAATTGCTACATATTATGCACCAATATCATGGGACTGAAAATATGATATCTCTCAGCTAATTTGAGAACTGTAATTTTCTCTACAAAATTTACGAGGACTGTAACCACGAAGCATTTACTAAAAGATTACTCTATTTAAAATTACGCAATTTGCATCGCACAAAGATTAAACTCATCAACAGTTTTTTCATTAGTAGCACTTCATCTGATGTGATGTGCTGCTGTGCTTCATTTGATGTGATGTGCTGCTGTGCTTCATTTTATGTGATGTGCTGCTGTGCTTCCTCTGATGTGATGTGTAAACGAATACAGACATAAAATAATGATAACAACAGAGACTCGAATTCAGTTTTATTAGCATGTAATTAAACTTGAATTCTTTTCTTAAGTTCTTGAATCATGTCCTAACTACGACACCAGTGTTCGTAATAATAAAGTATATGAAACACAATAGGAAGTGCTACGATTAAATCTTTTTTATTTCTGGATGATGTTGGATACCTTCAACACCAGAACTTGCAGTCTGGCTTACATGTGTGGAATGTGACCTAAAAACTTGATTGGTCAGTTGTTTCAAAGATTGTGTGGCATTTCTTAAAACCGTAGTTCAGCGATGAAATAAAAAACATCATATAAACTACCACTCTTTGGTACACATTTATACTGCCATAACAGCAAGGATGGATATTTGTTTTAATAACTAATTATAATGTTTACATCGGCACAAGGCATCGATTTAGAGGTTTCAGTGAATAAATGTATTTCAACCAAAAATTTTTGTCTCATGAACTGAATTCAATCATTTGAAAGTCCTTTTGGCAATGCAACACGAAACTGTTTTCTAGCTTATTCAAAAAAAAATTCTTTGAGGAAAATAGAAAGAGCTTCAGAATAAATCTAACTGAAATAACTTCAGAATGAATCAAACTGCAAAAGCTTCGGTCTAAATAAACTACTAAGCTTCGGTGTAAAGAAACTTCGTAGCTATGGTGTATTCGAAATTTCTATCCATGTCTGTGCATAAAGCCTCAGTGACCTCCTTGAATGCCCCAAAAGTAGTTATGCAAGAGCCCTGCGAGTGACGGTCCTTGAATCAGAGTTTGCTGGTCCTCAAGCTCAATTATAAGTTCATGAGTGAGACTTCAGTAGGGACGTTTGCCGCCGGCAGATCAAGCTTAAGTGTCAAAGTTATATTGGCACTAACTTCTAAATTGAACTTTCTCCGGCAGAATTCTTCGGAATGGAAAATTTTCATCACAAGCCTTTAGTAGAATATTGAAATTTCAAATTAGCTGATTTTGTTGTTGAAAAGTTAATTTAGTCAACTGAATATGGATTCAATTTAATTTAGTTTATTTTGCTTTCGAATTTAGCAATATTGAATTTGTATATTGCTCGGACAATGTTTGTATTCGAGAGTGGAAAGTCACGTAATTACTTCATATTTTTCCTGTCATATTTAACCATCCATAATACTTAGAGCTGATTAACCAATCTGCTTCGTTTTCTATATTTTTTAGGCTTATGATTTCAGTTTTCGCTCGTCGAAAACTTTAAAGTTTGTTGAACCATTTAGAATGAACATGCACCAATGAATTGCAGTTCAAATAAAATTTAAAATTCATATAAGATTCATTGTTAAACAATAATTCAGAAGGAAATACAAGCCCTGCCTCACATGTTGTCTTTTCGAGCAGCCCAGAAATAAGATGATAGATAAAACTTAAGTGCCATTACTCCCGAGCAAACGTCATTTTGTTCGAAGCCGCTTATGGTTCCCTGCACATGAGCAGCGTGGGTTTTGTTTGTAATACTATACGAAGGATACTTGAGTAGAATTTCTATGCATACTAAAACTTTCATCTGTCCCTTCCTGAACAGCGTACGATAACATGGGAGACGTTTACGGCAGCGCTCGACCGCTCCAGAAACATTGGGTTCGGCAGGCGTTCGTCCGCTGCAACATTTTTCTTAAAATTGCAGATTTAGGTTTCTTCGTTTTCGAAACACGAGGTGCAGATACAATACTCAATTGGAGAAGAATGGTAAAGTGTTTACTGTACAGCGATATTAATATTTTGTTTTATTAAATTTTGCCCGCTCACTGCATCTCAATACCGGGATGTTTTTCATAGATTCGTTAAATTTCTTCATCTTGTGCAAAATTCAATTTAAGTCATATTGGAGTCTGCTTTGTTATTGTACTTTCTACTGTTCGTTTGAGAATCGTTTCCCAATATTAGAAATTTTCTAAAAATTTCATGTAGAAAATTTATGATTTCAGCAATCTTATTATGAACGGAGATGATCCTTAATTATAATTCAGTGTCCACTGGCAGTCAAATAATGGATTTACACGTACCTTTGATTATTTAATATAACAATCCTCTACGTAGATTTAACATTACTACTCATAAATGTTTTGCAAACTATCAGAAGAGTTCATAAATCTCATTTCAAGATTATTAAGTTATCGCATCCTTTCATATAGTAACGTGACTGAATTCAATGAATGTTCAAAATCTTCACTCAAACAAATACATGGCTTTCTACAAAAAATTAAACTGCTGAAATCGAAATTATTTCAACTATGCTCTACCGGATAAATGAAAATCTAACTGCTGAGAGGGCTATTTGTGTCAAAAAGCCTTTATCCCTCAGTCATGACGATAGCCCAATGGTGTTCGCCGAAAATAATCCCAGCGAGTGAGACTCCTCCAATAGAATCAATAATGGCCTTAAGCACACACCAGCACTGCACATGATTGCCTGTTGCCGTGGATGTGTTACTTAGGCAGTTAGAATGGCTCTTTGTACTCCATGCGGTTCCATAGTGAATGCAGAACCAATAACAGCTTCTTCTCCATTACATTGAGACTGCTGGCTAATTTTCTTGAGTTTGAACTTAACCAAACCTGGCACTTGTGTGGGTGGAAAAAAGCAAAGTTATCTAGTAGATTTGTAATATATTTTTAGCAGTTTTTTTCATAATATCACTTCGATTTTTTTTTCGTGGTTTATGAATTGTACGCCCTTGGATGATCTCTAATATTGCCAAAGATCATCCATGCCACCTATCCTAAATTTAGTCGCGTATCCAAATTTAATCACCTATGTCCATGTAACAAAAGTGTACCTGTTTTGTCCGTCTTAAACTTTCTGAATTATTATATTTTTTTCCTCATCCCGTACCGCTGTAACACCTTGTAGGTGCTAAACTCAGCAGCCATCCTAATAACAAATAACAAAATCAATGGAAGAGAATTTTAAAGTTTTATCTTAAAATCTGATCGTTGGTGATGATGTAACTTTTGATTACAAGGGACTACAGAGTGATTTATTGTAATGCTGCCACGATCGATACTCCCACCAAAAGTGAGTTACGAAGTGTAATTTGTTTTCTATAAACAGAAGGACGAAATGCTGCTGAAATCCATCACAGAGTGAGCAAAGTGTACGGTGACAGCTCTATGAGGGAGAGTAGTGTACAGGAATGGTGTAGAAATTTTGACTAAGGGTGAACCGACGTCCGTGAAGACGCTTCTGTAGGCCTTGTTCAACGTGTTAAGCAGGTGGCCAACACCAAACGAAGGTTTACGATCAGTGAAATTTCTGAAGAATTGCTAGACATTTCAAAATATGCTTTTCATAGAATCGTATGAGACCTCGGATACCGGAAGCTGTGTGCCTGTTGGATCCGAGCTCGCTGTTCCCGTCAAGACATACCTCTGCATACTGGCGACTAACTTCTTTGAAGAATGTATTGAGAAGCTTACTACGATGTAACAAATACATCAGCTATTTTAGCGATTATGTAGAAAATAAGTAAGCCCTGCAATATTTTTGGTATGAAAGTTATTACGTGATGTTAATAAGCCTTTTTTATAGCTCTTCGGAGGTTGAAAAAAACTCTCTTAAATTAGTAGTTGTACGAAACAAATGATATAGATAGAAATTATTGCACTTTATTGACAGTTCATATCATAGTGCTTTGCAAAAAAAACGATTTACAAAATTCAACTAACTTTGTGAGTACTTCTGATACCAATATTCAGGTATCATTAATTAAAAACTACTTCAACACGTTCAATTTATTTGTATTCATTTGACCAAATGAAATTATTGTTATTCACTCATTTTGAAAATAACAAATTTTTCAATGTTTTAATGAATGGGGGAAAGTCCGTCTTACGATAACACATTGTTGATATAAAAGAATTCTCAAGTGCGCTTTGAGGAAAGTCTGCCACTGTGCAATATGAAGTTTTAACGGTGTTGTCGTAAGAATGACATTATCCAATTATTAGTTCAGAACACATCAACTTTGATTCCAAGGAAAATGTTCGAGTCTTTCAAAGAAACTTTGAAGAATACGACACAGAATGTAAGAGGCTGGTTTCATTTTGTAAGCATACATCCACAAGGTTGAGCTGAAATGTCTTAATTGGATCCAAAGTTTGGCTTTGATCTTGTGAGGTGAATAAATGCCTCTATAGAAGCAGGCGTCGGGGCCATACACAGATAGACACGCTGTCTGTGTTGGTGTTGTGTTGTGTTGTTGTGTTGAGTTCTGGTGTAGTGTTGTGGTGTGGTGTTGTGGAGTTGTGTTGTGGTGTTGTGTTGTGTTCTCATGGTGTGGTGTTGTGTTGTGGTGTTGTGTTGTGTTCTCATGGTGTGGTGTTGTGTTGTGGTGTTGTGTTGGGGTGTTGTGCTGTGGTGTTTTGTTGTGGTGTTGTGGTGTTGTGCTTTCATTTTACAGGGTCTACCATACCTAAAAAAACGATTCCACTGTTCGTATCCAAATAACTCACCAATTATTTGAGTGGAAGTAATATGAAATATTATATGTATGTTTGACAGCCATGGATGATATGCAAGAGCAGTAGTAAAACACCAGGTTCATTTTCGTGAACAAGGTACCATGCACAGGGAGCAGTAAAAGTATTTTTACGTATTTGTACGTTTAATAGAATCAAAACACATTAAACAACAAAAGTAGGTTCCTATTTTTGAAATATAAATATAACGTCATATTTTTTTCAGTTAGTTGAAAAATTAAATCAGTCAAGTGACTACTGTTACTGTATTTTCCTTTAAATAAACCTAGAAATATGTGAAGACATTTGTCAGCACCCTGTATATGACATGATCAGGATACCAGTACTGCTCCAATGAGTTGTGGTAGAAAGAGAGAGAATTATGAATACTTTCCCTCTCAAAAAAGCTACTCTGCCCGAGAAAAAACAACTAAAAAACAAATAATTTCCTTCTCGCAGATGTCACTCTCCCCGAGAAAAAACAACTAAAGAAACAAATAAAAATGGATTTATATGGCTATGAATCGTATTGTTGAGATAGTTTTGCACTTTGAACATTATAACTTTCACCCCTCTTTGCTTTTTGTTTCTTTATTCCTACCCAAAGTCAGCGTATTAAATTACTTCTTCGTCCTTAGAAAACTTTGGTAACGACTGGAGTAGCATACAAAGAACTGAAATCTCCAGGATAAATGAATTGTTTAAGTTGAGACTTGGCTTACGGTTTGCGTTAAGCCTGAGTGGAAATCAGGTCACGTCGTACTACGAGCAACACAGAAGTTTCACTACTGGTATTTCTGTTCATTTTCTTTCGGTTCATAACACATATTTCGATTTCTGTTAACTTTATATACTTAGATCATTTTAGAAACATATTTTTTTAAATATAAGAAATCAGGGACAAGAAATTTGTTTTTCTCTGGAAAATTCATTTGACATTAATTTGTATACACAAATAAAATGAACCCATCTTCGGTTATTCCTCAATTACATGTATAATGCATTTTATCTATAATATATTCAGACAATTTTTAGAAGGAAATGAGCCAGAACGTGACAGAAGCAAAAATACGGAATTTTGATTACTCACAAATGTTAGTACTGCACGAAAGTGACAAATTATTTTTTAGTATATGTGAGAGTATGTAATGGTGAGGTACAGTCGACATCAAAAATTTCTACTCACACAAATTTAATTCAGATTCTTTTTGAAGGCATTATGGATGACAACCTATTACTGGCCAACAACTAGTGACAAAAAAGGATGACGTTTTTCGTATCAAAATATTTACTTCTGGCAAAGCTTGACGTGCAATTCAAGTTCTGTGATCTGACAGCCAGAAAACGCAGACGGCCGCACTGCTGTTGCTGCTCGGAGGTTGTGACATGAGGTGTAGTGAGGCCAGCGAGGCTAAATTGAGAGGTTTTAAATAGTGACTGTAGTTTTGTATGCTCGTCTGCCCTCCTCCTGTGCAGAGGGGATGTTGTTTTGTGATACGCATGGGAATTGGCCCTCATTTTATTAACAGTTCCCACGCTTACTATTTTACTTTCATAGTTTCTCGTTCCCCTTCTATTGAATAAAAAATACAATTGACAAACTTCCGCTACGTTAATTACGTCACGTAGTGAAGAGCAATATTTTCTCTATTGTGACTTTAAACAAGTTGAGAGAAAAACTCTCCACCTCTTGAATTATTTAAACTAATACCATAATCCTACGAAGTTTTTCATAGCTTTTTGTAACCACTGCGCGTTCTATTGTAAATTTTTATGTAATAACATAATTACATATGTTTCAATGTCTTGCAGTTAGATGGTTTGGAGCAGAATATTGTAGATAATTTAACTCTATACTGAATCAAAATAATTAGAGAGCGAAACAAATGAATTTTGTTCAAGAAACTTAACCCTAAACATATGAAACGAAATGTAAGCGCTTGCATTCTGAACCACTGAAGAAAATAATTCTGCAGCTTGTGCGCAGACACCTGCCAGATATCGGTTAGGTCGAGTCTCGAGAATTATCGCTTAGTTGTCCATAGCTAAAAGTTGAGCAATGAAATCCTGGCATGAATATTTTGTGTTCATCCCCAGCAGTCTTCAATATCTTGCTGGAGATCGAGTGGGCAATGAAGCAGTTTATTGACCGAGCAGGGGACTTGTGAGAGTTCGATTTTCTGGCCGCCTAAACTACATAACAATGTGTGCTTCAGCCTCAGTAAGTATTGAACGTCCATTCTACAGACAGTTAATCTGAAGAGATAGAAATAAAATCTTGTCTTTACTTCTTCTATCTTACAGATAATTTCTGAGAAGAGATAGAATAAAAATATTTTTCTCACTTCTTCCGTCTTACAGACAGTTTCTCTGAAGTGATAGGAATAAATGGCCTAGTTTTCCCTTTTTCAAAAGAGAAGCGCCTTCAAAAGCGAATGCTCGTCTGTAAGGAAAAAGTCCAAGTATATTAAAAATACTATTGTATTGAAACTTAAGAAAACATTGTGCTCGACATGAGGTCAGCATTTTCTTTTTTTAATTCTGATGCAGGTTAACATATTGATGGCACAAATTGAAAAATACAATACTTTCAATCAATGAGTGTTGCAGCACAGTACTAAAGTAGCAGGATAGAAGAGTAGGGTATGGTGCAAAAATGGAAATCCTGTTTCCTAGCACATTTAAAGATCACTTGAGTCCCATATTAGTTGAAGATCATGTGTTGTCCTCAAACTTAATGTTTTGAGGACCTATTTGAAATTTACAGGCTCACGTGCTCTCGGTTTTCTTAGGTCGTAAATGCAAGATTTACATCGCTCATTCCTGTATAGTTTGCCTTATTCTTTCAATACTTATTTTGTTCATCTAATGAATGACAGTGCAATCATATTAGCATAGAGGACAGATCTGTACTCGATATGATGTCCCGACCGCAGACAAAGAAACTCACTAGTTTGAAAACTAGGCACATTTGCGCGCTCATTGAGGTTTCAATTGAGCTCACGGTGTGATGAAGATTTTGCTTTGAGATTAAAAGTCTTTTAAAATTACATCCCTAAATGTACGATTTTATTGTATTGAAATCAGTACGTCAGCTTTATTTTGAAAAGTCTTTTCATGATTAGTTTAAACGACGTCTCCGTCGCGTACTTCTCAGTAATTGAATAAATTTTGCTGCTTAATACTGCAGTTTCTCAACTGATACTCGATCGCTGTTCACTTTGAGTTGCGTGGAATCTGAATAAACTGAGTATTTAAGTAATTTGCTGCTAGAAAACTGTTGGTTTTTAAGACTTTCCCCTCCGCTGTATTTTAAAATGCTGCAGTCCTCAGTATGCACCGCACAGAGAACAAAGTCATGCTTCAGTAATTCAATTTCAGTAAGTTCTTTTATATTTTCCTATGGTAAAATATATGCACAGCATATAGTGCAAAACTGTTGTACGAAACTATGAGCTTCTAGTTAAACGGGAGGTAAATACACAGAGATTTTCAATTACAATTCAAAAGTTATTTTAGTGAGTCCACTACGAGTCAAATATTAACAGAATAAAATTGATAATCAAAATAAAATTATAAACTTTGAGAACGTTGAAAGTCCATTCGAATGTACTACAATATTTCTTACAGTGGGGAACGAATAATTCAAGTCAAACTCCTTGAAAATTCAGCGTGAGCTGTGATTACATTTGTCTCTGATCATTCTGAAAGATGTTACTTAAAAGCACAATTTTCTCAGCACTGGAATACTTGAGAAAACAATTGTCCTGCTGTAACAGGCTTATTATTTAATAAATCGACCTTGCATATTCTACATGCATAAAAAGATGCACACGCTTTCACTGGTCTAAATTTTTCACAAGCTTTTGATTCTGTTCAACTTTTTTTGCGACAAGCTCAACCAAATCCCATTTGCCATCCCTGTCTATCGCTGAAGTCTTTGCACTGAGCAAAAGCACATATTTATCGACTGTCGTCCAGCCAACACCAGACCTAAACCTAGAAACACTGGTGAGGACTCAGTGAAGGAATTACTCGATCTCCTCCCCTTCAAAGTATAGACAACTTTGAGTCAACAAAAGGTTATTGTGCTGAAACTTTTGCTTGCCAAGGGCTTGATCCAATGGGCTTGTGTGAGCAGCAGATTAGGATTCGCTTTCATTTTTTTAAACGGTAGTAGTTGAATCAGGGAAGCAAGATTTTGTTATCCTGAAGTAACCTTCAGTGAACATTTACTATATACTATATTATAAACTTTTACACTTCGTGTGCAATTTCATAATTTATTTTAGTTTAGCACTAACAGGTTGTACGATAACGTGGACACATGAATTTAAAAATTGCATTATTTGTAGTCTAATAATTTAGAATAATCCTAATAGTTCAGGCTATTGCGCTCACACAACCAATTAAAAAACAATTTACTCTGAAAATATAACTGAATGTAACTGAAATAGCAATAATTTGAAGCACAAGTCATATATAATATCCTATTCAAAGTTTCAAATTTTAGTGAATTGATCAAAAATCTCTGTTAAAAATAGTGAGTTGCAGTAAAATTTTCAAAGGCCGAGAACACAATATCGATCTTATTATTTGGACATTAATACTTCCATAATTCGGAAATAAGCAATTTGTATGAATAAATAGGCTAGAAAATTACAAAAACCTTTGTTGAAAGTATTTTATTGGCAAAGTTAAACAATTTTTCCATTTTTTTATCTGCAACAGTTATGCATATTCTTTTACAGTGAATTGATTTATGCAGAGAATCCTTTTTTCTGGCCCCAAGATGGCAAACAGGTACATAGTAATAAGGAATGAAGTTAACGAAGTTGCTACTTTGAAAAACATCCTGTGGAGGATGTTTTAGTCTACGGAGTTTAAAACGAAGATTTAAGTTACTCCGTTTTCTGCTTCTTTACCTTCATTGATACGGGTAGACTTCCGACCAGAGATATCATGAATCCATTCATTTCATACTATTAAACAACTTCTATATAAATAATACTAAAATAGAAAGCACATATATTCAGGTTGACTGAAAGTTGGTTTTTTGCCCACAGCCGCTGATGTGAGTAGTGTCCCTTTTACTGTATTCTACATTTCCGAACAGCCGAGAGGTAGACTAGTCTATAATGGCCACTGTGGAACAAAATATTAGATTTAGGGGAAAATTTTTATTATCAGGCGATGAATTTTCTAGTTCCCCTATTAGACTTCAGGCACTAATGTAGTGTGATATGTGTATAATGTTTGTGCTCATGCAGATTCAGTGCTGCCGATTACAAAACTAAATATCAAGCTACGATAAGGACATTACTAGCCCATTAGTCTATGTAAGGAGCATGTTAGTTAATATCTATGTGATTTTTGTTAGCATGATCCTGTTAATCAGTATCATAGCTATTTTGAAAAGACTGCACTTAAAATATTCACATGTGGAAGTTTATTCAGAGCTGTCAATCAAAACAGCAAGCAGTTCAGACATTTCAAGTGACTAGTCCACCTTAAGATATTATAATAAAGGTTTCAAATTCAGGAGAGTCAATGAAAAATCTTCTACATATAAATTGTCGTATTTTCAAAAACCAAATATATATTATCGGTCTTATTCATCTCGAAATAATGCTTTCATTATTTTGAAATAATGCAGTGACTTCAAGTAACTGGCATGGAGAATTTTAAAATGAGCCTTTGTCAAAAAAGTTCTGAAGATTTATAATGATTGAGTGCTTCTTGCAAATAAATTTGTTCCCTTATTTCAAAGAGTAAACAGTATTGTGGGTAAACACGTAACACGTTTTCTGTGCTAAAGGAAATTAGAAATAGTTTGAAATATAACAGGCTGATAAAACGAACCCATAATAGAAACTTCTGTGCGCTGAGTGTGAAATAATTACTTCATGCATCCTGTATAAGTGGCGTGAATAAAACATTGTGGGTTTTGAAGTTGTATGATTTGTTAGCAATGCCACAAAATAACTCGTATACTCTATTCTTTTGAGATACCGAATAGCTTAAAAAAACCTTTTTCTCGTAAATTATCATGTTAGAGGTATTCAATGCACCCGAAGCATTTAACTTCACTCATTTTATAACGATGAGTTCAGATACAATGCAGATATGGGTTTTAAATCTGCAGATCTCTTTTCCAGACTACTCTAAACCATGTTGTTAGGAGATGCCCCAAATAACACTTGTAAGTCATAATATCATTCATGTGACGTTGATAGGGTACGAAAAAAAGGATAAAGATGTTATGGAACATAGAGTAAGCGAAGAATAGGTGGTGAATTTATTGAAATGACCAATGATACTTGTTTTAATATCACAAATTTATTATGTCTTTTTAGTAAACTTATTATGGAGTCGTATTATGCCTTGTTGTAAATTAAATGAATTTTGTAATGCATTCACTTATAATGTAAAATCTACACTTTACTAACGAAAGTTTCTCCTTTACGTAACACTGAATGAAAGTTTCCAACGATAAGTCAAACACAAGATTAAATATTGAAAAGAATCAGTACTATCAGTTGTCCTTATCCATGGTGAACGGGGAGACTGAGTAGCCTGATGTGACTGATGTACATCAATGAGAATTGTCGTATCACTCTGCCCTGCCTTGTCGATATGGAGAAACCATCCTACTAATGAGCCAGTATAAATTAGGATGAAGTGTTATAGAGTATGATATCATGGAAAATTTCTCCATGTTAAATGTATGCTACAGTTAGTAGTTAGGAAAACTGCTGAACCTTGCGCTATACGCATCCCGATGCTTCGTGAGCATCCAAATGCAATCACAAATACATTTTGTAAGTCTACGGAATTTAACACGAAAATTTCAGCTTTTCTGTGTTCCGCCTTCTTATGGTATCCATTAATATGATACATAATTTTCATTTGAGAAAATCCGTGAGTGTTTTCATTGTATACGACAAAGGTTTTTTGACATAATGAAAATTAAAACTAGAGGCCTAAGTCAATCAATAACGAAACAGTTTTTTTTGGCTCCAGTTCCAAATCAGGGTATTATCCAGTATATTTTTACATGTCTAAGCATGCCAATTCTACATTTGTTTAATTGAGCACTTCATGATGAAATTCTGCGGAAATGCTTTAACATCAACTGATGGCTTCATAGTTTTTGTCTCAGACTTCACTAACCAATATATTGTGCACTGGCTAAGACATTTGAGTGAATCTGAAGGAAGAATCACGATGGTGAAGGGAAAATCTAGCATTAAATATAAAGTAACTTACACTTCAGTTTGTGTAAAACGAGTTATATATGTATTTTTCTTATTATTATTTTCGAGAAAATTGAAAAAACAAGCAGCCTAAGATGAGAAGGATGCACTGGACAAATTTATTATATTCTTAAGCTTCATCGACAATGGGAGTCTTCCCTAAAAAATTAAAATCTATATATTAGCGCTGTATATGAATGTACATGATTGTATGATGTACATAATTATATAGAATAAATTACACTATTCATTTTATAATTTGATAATTAGGTAAACAACTTTACAACTCTGAACAATATACATCAGGATATTGAGTTAGTCTATGGAAATGAAAAAGGAAATGTTTAATTACTTTTTTGTTGTATCAGAATAGAATAGAATAGAATGAGGCTATAGTAACGAACCTTCTGGCCCATTCTTGGGTCGGATAATTACTTCGATAATTATTCGGTTGTTTACCCAAGTCCCATGCCGTATTTCTAGCCGCGTCAACCATGTCAGCAGCGGGATTCGAACCCGGGTCTTTCCGCTCGCAAGCAGATTCGCTCACCAGTCGACAAAGCTGGTGGTAGAAAATTGGAAAAACAAACAGCCTAAGATGAGAAGTTCATCTTCTCCTGTTCACGTTCATTCTTAGTTTTTACTAGGAAGAGGTCATACATATCATCATCGTTTGATTTAAAATCTTTTTTACATACCTATACTTAAACCACCTACATATATTCATCTATGATGAGAGTATGTTTTTTCAGTGACAGCTCCTGAACAGAATAATATCCCTTTTATTTTAACACTACCAGGTATTCTAACTCTACACGAATCCTGCATTCTAACTCTACACGAGTCCTGCACTCTAACTCTACACGAGTCCTGCACTCTAACTCTACACGAGTCCTGCATTCTAACTCTACACGAGTCCTGCACTCTAACTCTACACGAGTCCTGCATTCTAACTCTACACGAGTCCTGCACTCTAACTCTACACGAGTCCTGCATTCTAACTCTACACGAGTCTTGACTGCACTTTTTGACAAGATATGAGCTTAAGGGAAAGATCTTAACTTCAAGCGATGGTTTTAATAGTTCTACAGTCAGAGTCTGACATCAATTTATTGTGTAATGGGTAGAACATTTGTGTGCATTTGGACACAGTGTGATTGAAGGCCAACTCATATCAAACAGTAATAAAGAAATTACAGACAGCAGTTAGTGTAAAAATCCTGTTCGTTAATCTCAAAATTGCATTTGTTCGTATGGTATTATAAATCGGCCTTTACACTCTTTCTAATACAGTGTACTTGAAATACATACATGTTAAAGTTCACAGACACCTATCAATAATGAGCAAACTTTCAGAGGCTTTTCAAAACTCAGTTGTTGCTAATACAGAATTATATTTGTCATTGTTACAATTTTCTCTACTTTCTATTCAAGGAATGAATATTCCAATAATATCTTTAAATATCGCACACTTATTTTATTTTCCATTTTTTCAAAGTAAAAATTTTCATCCCCATTAGGCCTCTGTCAAATATGTTGTAGAAAAACAGCAATTTTGTTGCCACTAGTGCGAAGAACAAATTATTTACATGATTTTATGAGCAACGCTCAGAGGTGCATGCCATTCAGATGATTGCTGAAACTCAAGTAAAGGCTTTCCAGTTCTATATTATCCGATGTTGTTTGGTGTTCATCAGTGAAGTAAGAGACTGCAGCACTGCCGCTGCG